>JANSTV010052171.1:0-13724 GCA_027564135.1 Lestremia cinerea
TTCAAGTAGAAAGCTTTTGCCATCGAATTGGTGATTTGTCATTTGCATTTCTCTCGTCCGAAACCAGCGAAAATCTTGGAAAAAGTTCGTTTGAGAAATGAAACGGTATTGTGATTGACACAGCTACAAATCTCCACTGGTGTCTCGTATGCCCGTTTTGAGTTTTATTTTTGAAATTAATCGATCGAAATATTATTGAAGTCTCATCTGAGAGGAGATCTCATTTTGTCAAATTCCAAGTTCAATTCTGTTCGAGTGATCGAGAAGGTACTAAGCGATACGGTTTCAAGAAAAGTAAAAACATTGACCAGCCACCATTGTGCCTTGACGTTGCGTCGATTATGTTCCATTTTTTTTATTTTTTTCAATTTTTCTTTCTCCATTTCGCTTGCACGAAACTTGCATATTAATGAGATGGATCCCCAAAAACGAAAACAAGAAGTGCTGTTCGGTTTGATATCTTTGAAAGAAGAAGAAGAAGAGGAAGAAAAAGTGGAAATATTGCGACACTCTCTTTCTGGCTCAGTCATTCAATTTCGCAATTGGTAAACGACTTTCCGGTGAACATACTCAAACAATATATCGATATTCGTGCATGCCGGCGCTATGTGACTGATCGGTTTTTGGTGTACGATTTTTCCATACGATGATTATTATTGTCGAGAAGTATTTTTTGTGTGACAAATTTATTCAATGTATAATCAATGTTTTTATTTGCCCATTATAAATAAAACATGATCTCAAATCAGAGGAATAATATTAAGAAATTGTGTACTCGAGTCGGTAACTCTGGACGGTCTCATACATAATATGACGAAATGAAGAACAAGAATCGCCTCGCGATATTTAAAATTCATCCAAAATGGTCACCTCAATGTTGAATCATATGGCACAGATCGTATAGTATGTGTGCCTTTTCTGTCTGTCGGTCTGCCTGTCTGCATGCTTGTGCCTGAGTGTCTGTGTGTGCGCGCGTGCTACTCACCGTTTGAATTTCAACTTTCCCCCCGCAACTCACCCAAACCACGATCGCCAGCCTCCTCGCGTCCGCTCACTTATCGCAAATACTCCGATCCGGTCGCCTTTCGAATGTTGAATGTTCGACGTGCGATTTTTTGTTGATGGAATTTTCGGTTGAATCAAAATGAATTGTTTGCGCAATGCTAAGCCAATCAGCCATCCGTCCATTCGTCCGGTCCATCCGTCCGTTAAGTAAACCAACCATTCGGTTGACGACATTTAGTATCGGTCATTTTTAAAATTCGAAATGTATAAGATTTTGGATTACTGAACTTTTGGTTCGAAATTAATGCGACGTATCGGTTTTTCAGTCCCATCTCCGGTTGGTTTGCAGCGTGACCATTTGGTATTTCAAATTAAATTTGTATATTTTTGCAAACGAGAGATGAAAGGAGACGAAATGACAATTGGCAAAGCGAAGCGATTCTGTTTTACAAATTTTATTTTAATTTCGATTCTGATACAAAAAGTGCAAGAAATAAAACGACAGTTGATATGAATGCCGAGAATTGGGTTGTCGGGAAAACGGTTGCGCTTCCAATATATCGCCATCGTCTGTGTATTTTGATTTGCTTCGCGGCGCACAAAACATTCGCACAAATGAATGATGATATTTGCCATCTGATTCAACGACGAACAAAAAACGATGATCAATGTACGCGACTAAGCGACAAAACTTGGTCAATTTTATGCTAATTGAATTTCAATCGATGACTTATAACGAAAGGGTAAGCACGATTCCGAAAATTCCGGAAAGATTCCGGATATTGCAAAATTCTCATACAAAAGATTCCGACTCCGAATAATTGCGATCGCGTCAAACGGAATCTTTTGTATGAAAATACTGGAATATTTCGAATATTTTTTTTCGTAATTTTTGGAATCGCGCCTACCACCTCGGTTTACGAGTTTCTCATGCTTTTTCTATTCGAATGCGACTAGTAAAAGCTATCCGCATAATTTCAATATCAATTGATGCATTCATTGACGACACACTCACGCAGTCACTCACGGTCATGAAGACGAATTGCTCGGATGATTTTCGTTTAGTAAAATTGTTTTTTTTTCCTGTCATATTTTTGTTTTTGCACAATTCAAACGATTTCGATCAACCGTAAAGAACAAACACACGACTTCTGAGATTAAGCAATTGATAGTGAATTGAGAATGTCTACAAGCGCTAATTGATTTTTTCCCCTTTTCAATTGCAGAATACCGATCGAAGGCGTACAATCGAAGTTTTCCACATCAACTTTGGCACATTGAATCAAAATGAGTCCCGAAGATGATCTCCAAAGAGACCGAATACCAGTCAACGAACCATTGAGTGCCTGGAATTCCAAAGCCCACAAAATCAAAGACAATCTTGCGGTCATCGATAAGAAAACAAATGGCATTAATTACATAAATGGTGACAATGTTTTGCATAAAAATGGCGACTCCCAAACGTGGTTGCCATTATTGAATCAACACGATTTAACGGCAACTGATACAACAAAACATAATAGAAATGCCAACAACAACAAATGGTCAACATCGGTGACGTCACCGAATTTGACGACATCGAAATATGGCTGGGAAGAATTGCCACAGGACGAACAAGAGAATGGAAATGGTATGAAGCCGCACTTGAATGGGAATGGTGCTCAGAGCGGCGGAGCCAATGGTAATGGTACAAATGGCGTTCACACGAATGGACATTCAGACAAAAATGAACAGGAATCGTTGACTGGCATCGTTCGACAGCCTGAGCTCGATGAATTGTCAAGTTGTGGCGTTGGCATGTGTCAGCCAAAATGGGCACGTGTATTTGCATCGACACATGTATTTATGGTGATCTTTCTTTTAGCGTGGATATTACAGGTAAACCAATCGATTTTTCAATCATTCTCCTCAAATTATGTCCCATTTCGTTTCCCCATTTTCAAATCGAACATCTCATTCTTTTTCTTCACTTTCGCATGCATAATCAATTGCATCAATCATGCCATTTGCTCAGCAACTGAACTGAATTGCAAACTGCAACTCAACATGCCCCAAATACATGCGACCTTTTTGACCTCATTTAAATAGACACACACACTAACTCACTCACTCACTCATTCACTCACTCACTCACTCACCCATTCATTTCATTCATTCATCCATTTACTCACACACTCGCTCATACGCTTACGCACACCACAAACAAATGCATCCATCTATGCGACAGCTCATTTAAAACTTGTCAATTTCCTTTCGTAGGGTATGTATTATACATATTTTGTAAGTGTTATAACAACAATAGAAAAGCTCTTTCAAATTAAATCAAAGACGACTGGCTTATTGATGAGTGCCACCGAAGTAGGGCAAATAAGTACTGCACTGTTTTTGACTTACTACGCAGGCCGTGGCCATCGACCTAGATGGATAGCTTGCGGTAAGAAAAATTGATTTTTTGCTTCATTTCTAAACGAATACGATTGAGCTCTATCCTTCTTGATTGCAACGATGAAAAAAAGAATAACAAGAAGCGAATCGTCAATATTATGCTCAACTCCGTCAGGCCATCACGGCTCCAATTCGATAATGCAATTACTACAAATCGATTCTTTTTCTCTTCCGTCCGTTTTTTCATCCACAGGAATGGTTGTATTCGCAATAGCATCATTTGGATGTACATTGCCACATTTCATTTTCGGCGATGAGCTATTGCACGCGAATAACGCGTTCTATGCCGGAAGTAGTTCTACCTCAATTCAAGATTTGAAAAATACCACCGTCAATGGAACAACGATCATTCGAAATGATGGAAACTTGAATCTGTGCAGAACTCCAGATATCAATGGCAGCCTGAATGGCTCACAACATCGTAAGTAACCTAGCCAACAGTCAATGCGATGAATTCCACTGATCGACAGTCCTCTGTTGTTGTAGAATGCGAGGAGAGTACATTGCTCGAGCAAGAAAATCATTCACAAATTCGAATGGTTGTGTTGGGCATATTTTTTGTGAGTCTTTTATTCGTTGGAATCGGCCAAACTGCTGTTTCAACATTGGGCATCCCGTATATTGATGATAACGTGGCCAGTCGTGAATCTCCTATTTACATTGGTGAATATCAAGTTCTCATTGATCTGTTTTGCTGATTGCTAACTATTTGATTGTCTTCTCCCGAATCGTTCAGCCATCACGATTGGTGTACGCATTCTAGGACCAGCTGCTGGCTTTATTTTGGGTTCATTCTGTACGAGACTTTATGTGGATTTGTCGGATCCTGGATTTGGACCAAATGACCCTAAATGGATTGGTGCCTGGTACCTCGGTAAGTGGCTGATTCATTCCGTGCCGTTAAAATATCTCGACATGATCAATTAGACCCTTCAACCCGTTCCCAACGACGATTCCTTCTCACCAGGACGATAATCAAACTAACTCCCGTTCTAAATTACACACAAGACTAATTATCGACCGTCTTGATCATGAAATCCCATCAATCGTGAAGAAAAGCGCAAAACAATCTCACAAAACATCTTAATGCGGCTTGCGTTTGGTCGCTTCCCAAAACGATAATCTCCCAATTTCTGTTTCTTTCCTTCGTTTTTCTTTGCATTTGGTTTGCATGAAATTTTTTTTGCATCTTCTTTTGTTGTTGTACATTCTTTCCTTCGGCTCGTTTTGCTTGCAAATTGAGTCGCACAGAGTTTTGTTTCATCGCGCGCGCACATATCCAATGTGCCTTCAAAAGTGTGCAAAATTCATTTGTCTTCATCGCATTCGCCACTTTGTGGCATGCAGCTTGGGCTTGAAAGATAAATCGATTTTTTTTTATTGATCGTTGTTCTGATAGCCAGAATTACTCATTGACCAAGTGTTGCTCAATTTTCGGAACAATGTAAATACGATTAACCACAAATGCTTGTCGGATCCAAGAACAGCAAAATGAGAGGGAAATAAACGAAAAACAGAAGAAAAAAAATGAAATTCAAAAACAATATTTCATGTCGGGGAGTATGTTTTTTTTTTGGTTGGAATGATGTTGAGGCCGGAGAGATAACGCTCTTTCTCTTATTCTTATTCGTGTACTGATTGCTATTGTTCCTTCGGAACAAATACGATTCGCGTTTATTTATTCTTCATTATTTTTTTTTTCATTTTTTTGTATTCATCGTGAACTTGCGAATTTTATGGCAGACTTTTTTCGGCTCACCGTTCGTCGGTGCACCGTATGCCACAATCACGAAAAACAACAATTAAGAAAAGAGTCACTCAAAAGAGATGCATTACATGCAGAATCAAAGCAATTGGTCGAAACAGACTTGAAAACAACGAAGGAAAGAGGCATTTTGTCAATTCTCGTTGTGCTGCACAGGACCTTATTACTTTTTCGGTGATTTATTACCTCTGTGAACGTCATTTTCGTTCGTTCGATATCGGTGTGCTCGTTTGCTCAATAGTTTAAATGAATGCAGACGAGAAGGTTTCTGGCTTTGCCCCACGATTGAACGATGCACATGGTTGCGAACGACACATCGAGCATGTGTAATTAATAATATTCGCGAAAAGTGGTTTCTTGCCCACCAAAATGGATGCGCTAAAATGCACAATAATTTGCGCTGTTCGGAAAGTGTGATTGTTGTTGTTATTTTATCGCGTGCGCAAGCACACACGCACGTTGCTTTGACGTTGTTTCAATACCGTCACCATCCGACCCCGTTGAGAATTTTTTTTTTTTTTAAATTTTCAATTTCGTTCATAATTATTCATTCAGCATGGCCGCCTTTTGAGCATCAAAAATGGGACGATGAGAATTTGAATATGTTTGTTGGTGTTGGTTGCGTGCTGATTAATTTCATTTTTTCATATGTGTTTTCGATCGTTGTTTCTCGTTGCAGGCTTGGTACTAATCTCGTCATTAATGATACTCACTTCAATTGCCATGTTCACATTCCCGAAGCATTTGAAAGGTAATCGCATACCGCCACCAATGAAAATGAGAGCCATCGAAGCGCAGAAGAAATTAGAGAAACAGGAGGAGGATACAAAGCCACAGTTGAAAGGTTAGTTTGTGATGCGGAAACGGTTCGGAGTGATCGACGCTGATGGATTTATTTCGCCCAAAACAGATTTTCCAAAAACCATCAAACGACAATTGAGCAATGACATCCTCATGTTTCGTACAGCCTCATCGGTGCTGCATTTACTTCCACTGGCCGGATTGTACACGTTCCTGCCGAAATATTTAGAATCACAATTTCGTCTGCCGGCTCATGATGCCAATTTGATATCGGGCTTGGGCGGCATTTTAGTCATGGGTGTTGGCATTGTTATTTCAGGTGTTGTAATATTGAAATTTAGTCCGACGGCCAGATCGGTAGCTGCTTGGATTGCATTTACGGCAATGGTTTATTCAGCTGGTAAGTGTCGTCGCCGTCACCGGCACTGCTGGTGTCGATGTTATCACCATCACCGCGACCGTCGCCACCATTGGCGACGTTCTAGCAATATCTTACGATGGACTGTCCAATGAATTTCCATATGTGTCAAACAGGTGGTGCATTACACATTCAAATGCACGTCTAAAAATAGCCAGTGATGGAATTCAGACGACATATCCTCCGTTTAATGGAATTTTGCAAATGAGCAATCAACAATGTTTTCATTTCGTTTTATTCTTTATTTGTTCAGGTATGGCGATTTTGATGTTCGTTGGATGTTCAATGGATGATTTCGTTGGGTTGGCAACATATCAAGAGAAACCAAATATCCAGCCAACGTAAGTGTACTCGGTCATCTTTCGCACTATTCGACTATCTAACTCACCCTTTTTCTTTATTTCCTTCAATTTCTCACAACATGTCCCTTCGTAGTCTTTACAATAGCAGTCTACCAACAAATTTTGAATGCAATGCAACGTGTGATTGCGATCGAAACAAATTTTCACCAATCTGTGGATCAGATGGAAAAACATACTTTTCATCGTGTCATGCTGGATGCCGTGATTCACAAATTGAAAATGGGAAAACCCAATTCTCAAAATGTGAATGCATTCAACCACGTAAGCTCGATGAAACTGTTCAATCGACGTGCCAAAATATTTAATGAATATTCTGGTCTGGATTTTGTTTTGCAGTTGAAAACTTCCTCGATCGTCCTGAGGCCGTTAGCGGTTATTGTGATGGAAATTGTCAGAACTTCGTGATATTCATATCACTATTTTCATTTTTCGTATTCATGCATTCGACATCGGAAGTGGGTAGCATGCTGTTGATTATGCGATGCACAGATCCAAAAGGTATGAAGACCAGTGTTGTTGAGGTGGACTTATGTATTGAGCTCAACCTTTTGATTATCGTTTCAGATAAGGCCATGGCCATGGGCATCATCCAGTTTGCGATTGGTCTCTTTGGAAATGTTCCGTGCCCGATAATATATGGGGCTGTCATCGATTCCACATGTCTCGTTTGGGAGACAATATGCGGCAAGCAAGGAGCCTGCTCCCTCTACGATCCAGATGCGTTCAGACATTTCTTCTTAGGTACGCACGAATTTCTGATAAATATCTAGCATATGTTAAACACATCAAATGCTAATAATTGCTTGATCATTGGATCAAGGTTCACTGCGCTAAAACCTCATTCAATTAGAATGACAAATCGAATATTGCCATGTGAAAATTATCGATGCATCAGACGTTCTATTCTGATGTCACCACGACATTAACGCACATTCTGGCTAACAGACGTTGCGTAACATCGTTCATCGACTAAATCAATACTACACAAACATTCTGGCGTTGACAGGGCATTGAATTGTAATGATACCACTTGTGTATAGTTATGCATTTATTGGCAATGTGCAAAAACGAATGAACGAAATGAAAAAAAAAAGAAGAAACATGCCGATGTTGGAAAAACGATCGAGCAGAGACGAAAATCGATCAAAAGGGAAAAACAGAAAATGTATTAAACTCAAATCAATTACATGATGAATCGATTACGCTACGTGACCGATTTATGTCTTTTCATATTTTCATTTGCATTTGCATTTCATTGCAATTTCACGCACAGAAACTCACAGACATGTGACGACCTGACGACAGCGCCTGGATGTGTGCTTGATTAACAGCAAACACACATATGTTGATAATTTATGCGACAATCTGCTTTTAAAGTCAATTGCTGTTCTTAATGTTATTTTTTTAATACTGGGAAATGTCTGAGAAATTTTTATTAACCATTGGAATTGTTATTTCTTCTTCAGGAACAACCTCCGGAATAATGTTGCTTGCTTTCGTGATGGACGTTGTGGTGTGGCACAAGGCCCATCGAATAGACATCGATCCCGAGTCAAATTCCTCCGAAACTGATTTTGAGAAATCAATTGGGGTGCCTGAATCTAGAGCCACACTTTAATCACACATCAATTCACATACATATACACAAGCACACACACACACTCACACACACATACACATACACAAAAGAAACAACAAAAGAATTCATTCATCAAAAACAATTAAAATGAATTTATAATCGACCATGAATTGTTAAGCTGTGGTAATATTTTTAACTTTTTATTTTTTTGTTTTTTTATTGTATTATTTTGATTTTAATTTTGTCATCAGTGTTTTTTATATGTTTTAATAGGTTAAATAAATGAATTAGTTTTTTAATTGCAAAGAAAAAAATAATATCATTTTAAATTTTCCAGTAAAATTGTGGAAAAGAGATTTTGCTTTTAAATCAACTATTACCTAAAAATAATTAGATGGAAAATCAAAACAAACAAAAATTACTTGTAACCAAAATTAAGCTCAATTGTTTTAAATTAATTTTAATTATAATTACGAATTTTCTTTTTTTGATAATCAATTATTCGATTTTTCGATTTTTCGATTTTTGGAGTACGGTGCAAAGGAAATGACCCTTCTCCTGTCCCATTCCTCAAAAGAAACTCGAACCAGAAGCTCGATGCAAATTGTTGCTGAACAGCGAAATTTGTCGCAGCCTAAAATTCGTCTTTAATACTCTCTGTGCCGTTGCTGAGTCAGTTAGCGGCTGAAAGCGCGTGGAAAAACAAATGAAAACAATAGAGCACAATTAAAATTTAAGGATGAATTTTATTTTATCATTTAGAATCAATGGTCACCAAGGAGATCATTCCTTATTAACATCAAAACAAAACTGAAACAAACACAGCAGAATATGATTGAAATTACACTGCGAGAAAGTTGGTTCCCTTCATATAGTGTCGGACTCAGTCACAACGAATATTAAATCTTCTTTCCTAGCGCGTCAGGTTCTTTCGGAAACCCACGTATTTTCAAATTAGCAGCTATGTAGCGCCGTCGACTTGTAGCTGCTCAAAGCAGCAGCTCGAGCTCAACGTTTCAATTTTTCTGGCTGTCGGTACTGCATAGCTTCCACGTAGCTGCTACATATCAAATAATCGGATAAAGTAGAATTTTTCGGAAAAACCAGAAGCGCCAGGGAAAAATTGATTTCATATTTGTTGTCAGTGAGTCCGGCCCGACTGGTCGATAGCAGTTCCGACCGAACACAAAAAGGGAACCCAACGACTATGCGGTAGTGATTCGAGGGGGAAATACAAAGAGAAAAGTTTATTGAAATAAAAACAGAAAAAGAAATATTTTACGAAGGACATTTATTTTTGTATTTAAGGAAACACAAAAAACTGATTAGAAGCGGTTATATTGTGAAGGTTTGGAAAAATTATGAGATTTTCCACAATTCTCCAAAACGAAAAATAAAAGAAGAAGAAAAAGAACAAACAGCATGGAAGCGAATGAAATGAGAATCGAAGAAAAACGAAATCAAGCAAACAAATTAAATTTAAATCTAAGGAGAAAATTGATTGTGGTTCGATAGACTCTATTGTTTTGGGTTGTGATGAATTTATTTCATGTAAGATGCATATAATGAATCAAAACTCAAAGGTAAATTTTGTTGCACATTATAGATGATTGTGCCATAGAGTTTTTATAAACAAGTATTCGATCATTCTTCACGATTCCCATACACTTTAGCAACTGTGTATCGTTTTCCTCTAGTTTATTTATGTTAATAATGGTCCTGGAGCTCTGATGCTAACTTGCCTGATCGAGTTTGTTGTCTTCGATTTGCATTCGTCACGAGACAGAGATCAGCAAATTTAGTTTTGTTTCTTTTTTTGCAATTTAAAATACTTGCTGATGCTTCTCGAGCGAAATTGAAAATTTGTTTCCAACTAATTTCTTTTGTTTGTTTTATGATTGAGAGAGATATGGAGACATGAATTGTAAATTAATATGATTGTTGTCTCCTTCCCCCAGCGCGCGATCAAAATGTAATGGACATTATGCGAGTGGAGCGGTGGATGATGGCGAATTTCGTTGATTATTATTGTTTTGTGTTAGAATGTGACACACGGAGACATTCGAGAATATTTCTTTTCGCAACAAACGACATAAAAGGAACAATTCTAATAGAAATTTTTCGTTTGAACTGTCACGTATGAATTAAATATTTGTTGATTTTGTTTAAATATTATTTCAAATTTTTTATTTTGGAAAAAAAAGAGAAAAAAAAATTAACGAAAAATATTAATCCAATATTATTATGTTTTTGTTGATAAAATAATTTCTAGACGTATGGATGGAATGTTCGTTTTTTAGTCCAAGATATCGACAATGATAGTGGGCGATCGGATGCTGTTCGTCGACCCTGCACGAAAGGTGCACAAATACAAACATTTAGTCAAAATGTGAAGGAGATTACAAGGAACTGATGGAAGAATATATGAATGGGTGTCTGAATATTTTGCTTTGATCTGTTGTCAATCCACAAGAAAGAAACACGATTTGAGAACCAATTACCAAACAGTTATTGTTCTCTGAATTAATCAATTTTTCCTTTTTTTACTGATTGAAATTAGTTTCATTTTTCATCAACAGAACAATTATGAACAAAGAAAAATTCTATAAAAAAGAAATCATGTGTCCGATCACACGTTTAAATAGATCCATTTGATCTACAAATTTTCAAAATGGTTTTATAATGGATATTCTCATTTGAAAAACAAAATTTACACACCAAAATTGTTAGAAATGTTTATATAAACGAGCAGAGAACGAAATGAAAATGAATAAAATGTAAAAAACATTTGTTGTAATTATTATTATATTGTATGGTACCTCATGCGGTTTTCATTTATTACAATTCCACCCACATTTTTCCAATCTCGATGGGAATCCAAATCGTAGGCAGACTGCAATAGCCAATATACCAAGACATCCCAAGGTCATATGAACGCAATCTTCTCACATTTCTCCTGAAAATGTTGACTGTCACCAGACGTGCCGTCGAATTCACTCAAATTCTATGTATATAAGCGTAACGGACAACAGCGTAGTTCAAAAAGGAATAATTCGAAAATCACTCACAGCGGGGCGCTATACACATAATGCTTGACAATTTCTTCATGTAACCAACTTCATGTGAATGGGTCAGTGTTATTTCTTGTATTATTTCACTTTTTTGTGTAAACTCAAGCAATTTTATAATTTTTTTTGCTAAATTCGCATGATACATGCCAGAAAGATTGAGGATATTTTTGAAGAAATAGTGACTCTAGAGCATTTGAATCATAATATAAAATCGCATCATTCGCAACAAGTGAGAAAATCGAGAGCAAAACTGAAAACTTGAATACAAAATAAAACCGCTATACGTAGCGTATTAGTGGCAAAGTCGTAATTTCCAATCAGAAAATTCGAATAGCTAGTGTTCGATTCATGATTTTTCGCTAAAATATTGGTCAAAGTTTGTCAACAAGCGTTTTTATAGGTGGTTCCGACAGAATGAGTGAACTTTGGGTTGGCAAAGCTGTTTCAATACAATGTTGCGATGAGCTAGGTGTTTTTCAAGGTACAATCAAAGATGCTAATTCATCACAGATTGTTATTACGCGAGCGTTCCGCAATGGGCTTCCGATCAAAACTCTTGACACTGAAGTGACCATTATGTGAGTGACGATGATCAGCCACATGGTTGAATTTGGCTTCAATGCATTTTCATTTGATAATTATGTCAATTCTAATTTTAGGGCTGCCGACATAGCAAAAATCTCGTTGATTCCTCAAACACTAAACAATATAAAGAATGGAAACGACGTTCCGGTTTCGGAAGACCAATTGTTCAACAATAACAACTTTGCAAAGGAACGCAAGACTAACAATCGGTAAGTGAGGAGGAGACCAACCGGAGTTCATTGAAAATTTGCATATTACGCCGTTTATTCAGTAACTGCAACGATAATCATACGTCATTTGATCGATCGCAGGTCACCTCCAAATAATCAAAAGCTGAAATCTGTGTCAAAGTCACCAAACAATTTTAAAACAATTTTTGGCAACTTTATCCCACCTAAAGTCGAAGTGAGACTTGGACAATCCGCTCCGTCTATGACAAACGGTGCAAATGGCATCAACAGCAACCACACGAGTAATCCATTTAATGGAATTCGCCAGCAGCAATTGCAACTGTTGCCGAAAAGCAATCCAATCGAAATTGCTCAACCATCTTCATCACAATCCACGGTCAACGCGTATAATAAAACGAATGGCTCGTATAACGGTGCGGTGGCATACAAAAATGAAAAGAAAAAATCCAATCAACAACGACGTTATGCTTACAACAAGAATCAAGCTTTCGGTACGCCCGTCGACGACCTTTTGATGGATGAAGAGTTCGATTTCGAAAAGAACTTGGCGCTGTTCGATAAGCAAGCCATTTGGGATGAAATAGACGCTATTCAAAAGCCCGATTTACTTCGTCAAACGAGTCACGTACAAAAGAAAAATTATCGCCACGATGAGAATGTGTTGGACTCAAAACCAGTCGGTTGCCGACAGATTCAAATCGATTATCGTCCGCCAGAGGAGTATGTCACCGACGACGGCGTTATTATTCCAGCCATACCCAGCATACAGCGGGCAAGCATTCAGCTTCAAGCCGAATCAAGTGGTTTGTCGTGGGATCGACAATGCGATATGTTGGCCAGAAGTGCCGTGGAATTGGCGTTGCAATTGTTGGGCGGTGCTCGTCGTTTATCTCCGAAGAATCAACACCAATGGCCGAAAATAGCAATAATTTGTGGCGAAACGCCTGACGACCGACACAGTGAAATTGCACTTTCGACTGGGCGCCAGCTAGCGTCACAAGGTCTGAAAGTGTTTATCTATGGAAAACGGTCCAAGGTGTACGAAGCCAAAACGAGCAAAGAAGCGGAATTGTTTAAAGCAACCGGCAATGTGATCATAGATTCAACTGATGGTTAGTAAATCCGGTGCGCGGTCATCATTCATGAGCTTACGCAAAATTTATTTCTCGCAGGCTTACCTTCTTGTGATCTCGTCATTATGTCAACACCAAACTTGCTGCAGGAACCAAACGTAATCAAATGGATCAACGACAGCAGGTAGTTATCTTCATCTCTTCAATTACAATAACAATTATAATTAATTCTTATTCTAATTTCAGATCGCCTGTAATGGCCGTTGATCCACCTCCAAACGGAATTCAAAATTTGAGCATCAAATGTTCCATTCTACCCATTTTGCCATTGGAGAATATCAATTTGTCTTGCGGCAAACTGTATTTGTGCAATTTAACCATCCCAGATAAGTTCTATCGAGATGCTGGCATCAAATACAAAAGCCCATT
>JANSTV010052193.1:0-13717 GCA_027564135.1 Lestremia cinerea
GGCTCCTTCGAATAGAAGAGGTAGTGCAACGCAAAGTGAATGTTGAAAATGGGCGACTCAAAGAACCGCAGAAGACCGTTGTGACCTTTCTCCCCTCTCAGCGTGCCAGCCCCGAGGACATCATCAGCCTCCTTCGCCAATCGAAGGAGCTTCACCATGCCCGGCACCCGAGGTCTCGTGTCCCTGTTGTCAGTGCGCTGGGTGGCGAGCCCAAAAACGGAAAGCGATTTCGGAATGGCTTGTGATTCACATTCAGTGGGGCCGGTTGGTGACTCAATGGAGGTTGGAGTTGTGGGCGTTGTGGCCGCCGACACCTTGTTCTTGCTCGAGCAAGGCTTTAGCGTGAAAAATTCTTTCTTTTTGGAGATTTCTGTTGGAGATTTCACCTGTTCACCGTCAACTGCTGCGTCAGCTTTACTTTTCATCGCATTCTTCTTCTCGTGATTCTCGATTATGCTCTGCGCTGTTCGAAATATCGCATTCTTTGTCGCTCCGAAAATGCTCTTGAATATCACTTCGTTCTTGAGATTTTCCGTGGGTTTCTCTGGCTTGGTCGATGACTCATTTTTGACGGGCTGTTCAGCGGTTGGAGTGACAGTGGTTGGCGTTATGGCGGTTGGCGTAACCGCTGTCGGTGTTAGCTCTTGCGAACTGACCGTCTCCACTGCAGCCACATCACAACCATCCTCGTAATCGATTGGCACACAAATCGTATTGTTGCGTTTCTCCAGTAGCATCGCGACGCGACTCATATTCTGATCGCGATATCGTTGCTTTTCATTGACATTCTCCTCGCCAGATCCTGCTGCTTCTGTTAGCAGGTGGAAATCTGGTGGCATGGTGGGCGGCATCGTTGATGGCGTCTGCATCTTCACCCCGGAATTTGGATGCTTCTGTTTGACGGTTTCATCGTCAGAGGTCGGATAGAAGGACAAATCCGACTGCATCATTCGATATTCTTCGTCCATCGAAGTGGTCTCCAGTATCTCAATGCATTCTTCGGGATCGATTTCGCCGGAATCCAAACTCTCACGGGATCGACGAATGCGTGTCAACGATGCCTGATCCGGTTCTGAGCCACAGATGATGCCTGTAATGGACCGGCAATCCCGAAATGGAAAATAAATTGAATGAAGAAAACCAAAATTTGCCAAATGAAAACACTTTCGACAAAACGCTTTGCTGATAAACAATCGACAAAATGAACACAATGACTGACTGACTGAACGATGTGCTCGTCGACACACCGTACGTACTCATCTGTCAAAGTCATCATTTTCACTTGCCGATGTCGTCGTCGATGTCGTCGCTGTGTGAAATGCCGTGTACGACTAACAAACGAATTCAACACACAAACGTCCGGCACCGACGATGACAAGCGAAAACATTGCGCACGTCAATTACCTGAATCGTCTGAACCGAGACTTGTCAAATCTTCTCGTTTTTTACTATTTTCACATTCCTTAGCGCCGACCGCATTCGGTGTTGAGCCATTCGTTTTTGTGCTTCGTGTTGGACATGAACCTGCAGTCGAGCGAGAAAATACAACGTCGCGGCCAAAGAGAACAATAAAAACAAATTAGAAAATTGATCGAACACAGACAAATTAATTGGTTTCACTTTTTTTTTTTTGCTTTCGTCAAGTGGTCGTCGTCGTCGTCGTCGTCGGATTGTCGTCAATAATTCGGCATGTGTTTGACTTGTGATGACGGCAATGTATGGCCGATTACTGGCAGAATATGTCGGAATGTTGCGAAAACGAAGGCAACTGCAGTTATCACTGTTGTCGCGATCGTTTTGCCATTCGGCGAATATCGCTCAAATTCAACTTGTGGAAATTGCGATTAAAATCAACTGAGTTTCGGTGTGACAGATGCGTTGAAGCGATGGCCAATGGTGAGAGCTTTCCAAGGGGGAGCTTTGAAGCCCCCTAAGCTCCAACACCATTTCGGTTCGCCGCCCTTCCGTCCCACACACACACACACGAGAGCACATCCACCGTGCCATACACGATCGCTGTTGCAATGGAGATGTCGTGCACCAAGCCAGATGTGGGTTAGTTTCAATTACCAAACTCGCAATAACAATAACAAAAGCCAACTGTTTTCTGTTCCGCAGTGAAACGAGCAGAAACAACAACAAAACAACAAACGAAAGAAAAACAAAACGCGCAAACGCTTTTTTTCGCTCGTTTCAAGAAAACATTCATTCGTTTGGTTGCCATTTCGAATCAGCCATTTGGTTTTGCACTTGACGAGCGGGCCAGCACACACACACACACACACACGATTGACCGTTGTGTCATCGGGCCATCGAGAGATGCATCGGCCCAACGAAAGCAATAAATTGCCAGTTTGCGTCATTTGTCGCTTGCATCGTCGACTCAGACCCGAAGACGACGTTGGTCGACTCGCAACACTCATTCGAAACAATCGGCGTTGGTTGACTGCCTCACTGACGTGTTTGTTGTTTGTGTGTCGTCCGACGATTTCTTTTGTTCGCTTTTTTTTCTATCATTTCAATTCGGTCGCATGGGAAAATCGCAAATGAAACCCGAAAATGCGACAAAACACAAGAAAAGAGAGAAACAATGCGTCAAAATTGACGGGGAAAAGTCAAACCCAAATCAATGGCGATTAGCGTTGCTGACACTCGGGAGGCTCAGATGGGCTATTTGTCGAAAGCCATCCAAGACGAGTGGACCATCGGAGTCTCGGCTGCCGTTGATCCAATGTCGATTGTCGCCAATCCCGTGAGTGTCGTTTCGGTGCCTCCACGTTAGCCATCCCATTCGGATGACTCGTCGAGTGGGACAGACTGTAATCGATATCGATAAATGTCTCGTGTCGTGTCAGTTACATAAGCGGCGATGATTTCAATTACAAATCCACTGCCGTGCCAGTGTGACGTTTGCTCGTTCAATCACATCGTGTGCCATTCATTGTGTGGGCAACAACAGCAGCAGCGCCGGTCCTATCGCGAATTCAATGCTTTATCAAAACGCATGTAATGCTTATCGCGCGCACCGCGTCTGCTTTGCTTTCATTCAGAGGTAATTAATTGGAAAATGTGTTTGTCGTTGTCTTTGCCGGAGATGTTGCTGCCGTTGCCGGAATCACGTCAACGACTCAGCTCCTGAATTCGATGCAGTTTTCCGCCTCAAGTGCGGGCTTCCACCAAACGGGTGAATTCAATTCGATTGAGATGAAAGCAAACATCGTTGCGAATGTCGTTCGATGAAAGAGGGGCCTCGGCAGAGGGCTAACACAGCCGTAGGCCAACGATGCGTCTTTGTCGTGGACAAACGAATGACTTGGTTGAATGAGTGGAATGCATGCGTTTCGCATAATTATTGCGATTCATGAAGCAGTTCGCAGTTGGCCGAGCATTGCATGTCTGAAATTGACCATTGCACAAACGGCCAACAGTCGCTCGTTCGAGAAATTGAGAAATCACAGCGCTACATGCTTGCTGGTCATCCAACGATGTGTGAGCGGTTGTTGCCTTTGGCCAACATCGTCCAGTGCATCGCCATGGTTTTTGTTTTCGTCGTCATCGTTATCGTCGTCGTCATGGTCGTTGTAGTCACCCTCGTCGTCGTCGTCGTCATCGTCGTCATCATCGTCATGCAACGCAATAAGGTGTTGCGGTCTCATTACGTCGGTGGACCCGACTCATTTATGCTTTCCTTTTTTCCACTTTTTTCCGATTCGCAGCGCGTTTTTTTTTTCTTCTGCTGTCTTTCGATTGTGTGCGGGTTTGGTCGCTGCAAAAATCACTGAATCAATGTAAGCTTGTAGGCGGTTGCAATCAAGTCATTCGTGTCATTGAATAGCTTAGTAAGCGGGTCAATAACAGGCACGTGAAGTTGTGAATTTCGACGTTGATTTGGAAATGCTCGAGATTTCTCGATCGATCGAAGGATATCAGCGGATCTCCTGTCAAAATCAAGTTGATTCATCGGCACATTGACTCAAAGCGAACGCCGCACCTCTTCTGGAATCGAACTGCCTTCACAGATACGCAAAGCCGCTCAATTAACACCTTTTCGCCCATTCACTCGATTCCCATTGGGGCCCCCATTATCAAATGTAAATATTTACGTTTTCCATTTCGAGCGTTCGATTTTTCGGCCTCGCATCGAACAACGGAAAATCCCAATGGAACGGATTCACGTTCCGAGATTCGTTCATTCTTTTTCGTTTTTTTTTTTCTTTTCTTTCTTTACGAAACGAACTGACGGAATCGTCGAAATGCATTAAGCGAAAAACAAACACATTGGCATCGTCGTCCAACAGTCGAATACACACGAGTGTTGACATGAGCGATGGATGAGGTAAGTCGAACGGTTCGCCGCGCCCGATTGCAATCCCCGGTTTTGAGCGTGAACCGAACGATCAACCGATTCGGTTCAACTGTAAATATTTGTAAATAATTAGAAGAATCAAGGCGATTGGGAGAGAGATCTTGGTTGGTCGGTCGATAGGTCCCCGTCGTCGTCGTCGTCGTCGTCTTCATGAACAAGTGAATTTGACGAATCTTGTTTAGAATTTCGAAATCGTTGCTTTTGTGAAAATCCACTGACCGATGATGTTGGTGCTGCTCCGAACGGTTAGTGTGTTTGGTGGATTCGTCGAGGAGAGCGTGCTGATTTTGCTGCACATCGTCGCACCCAAAATGGAATTGGTGCAGAGTGTGTTTTCGGATTCGGCGCTGGGTGATCCGACCTCCACCTGGCGAGAAGATGATTTGCATGAGTGATATTGCGGGTGACATGGTCAATTAGCGATGCGGTACTCACCTCTGGAATTCTCTGAAGTGCACTGTCCAAACTGCGATTCCTGTGGTGCTGCGTCAAATTGATCCGAGTGTTGGTCACTTGCGATACGGGCGGCAGCAGAATTCCCATCGACCTGAAAACGAAATGGAAGAAAAGTTGGTGTCAATGTGCCTGAACCACAAACGTCTACGAATCGACTGGGAAGGAATGATCGAGGTTGAACGTTGATCGGCAAAACACAAGCAAAAAACCACCCGATTGAATTTCCGTATTGATTGCAGGCCAGGCATTGCAGATCGAAATCAACCATAACTGGTTTACGCTCGGATGGAAAATTCATTCAGTGCCAGTCGTGCCATTGAAACAACGGCAACCTTCTATCGACGATACGATACGATACGACGGCGATGAACGAAACGAAAAACAGACGAGATAAAGTGTGCACCGTTTCCCCCCGTTGCGCCCAACATTTTCGTATCGAATCGAAGCAAAGCAAAGATTATCGAATTAATCATTCAGTTGAATAGCGCGATTGAAAACGAACAATGGAATTCATTTGGAATGACAGACCTTGACGCCCGGAATCGGAATTGAAATTGGCTTCGAGCTGCCGTTTTGCAGGAAATCAACGAGAAATCCGTTTTGCGATGCGAAGGTTCTGCGAGCGCAAGATGTTGAATCGCAATGATGATTGGCCGTTTGTTCGTTTGATGGTGGATTGTTCGAGTCCGAAAATTGCTATTCATCGGCATTGCAAATGCGAAAGGCCACCAAGTTCGGGGTGTGGAGGTGGTGGGGGTGGTGTTGGTGGTGGTGGTGGTGGTGCGGGTAGGTAAGGTCAATCAAAGGGTGAACCCGACAACGATTCCACGTGGGAAAGACGAAATCGAAATTGTTGTACGACGCCGTCGGCCGGATGTTGTTAGCTTTAGTTTCGGGGCAATACGATTATCGCAGAAAAAAACGAGTGCTAGATATTTGATTTGTGGATCGATGCGGTGCGTGACGGTTTGGGTATCCTCGCTCTGAATCGACCTAATCAAATTTCAGTGGAAATTCAATCAACCACACACCAGCCTCTGCGTATCGCAACCGCGGGCTTTTCGCTCAGCCAATCAATTCTGAACGAGTGCAAACAAATGCCGTGTGCGAAGAAAAAGAGACTCGAAGAAAGTTGCGGTCGCAATTCACCGTCGGACGAGGAAAAATCGAGCTCAAGCCAGATCAAATAAACATTTACGCAGTGAAAGACAAACAGGCCTTTGTGTGTGCGCGTCTGTGTGCGTTTGTGTATGCGTTGCCTACGCGATGTGCGAACGACGACGATGACGAAGAGCACCGATGACCGCTCTCCGATCTCATGAATGAATTCCATTTGCGTTTCGGTGTCGATCGCCGTCCATCGCTCGACTCGGCCAGGTTAGATGCGATACGAATCGTTTTCATCATGTTTTCAGGTTAAACGTCCAACAATCCATGAGACCGATCGCTAGACGCAGCGCGTTATTAAGTAATAATTGCTGGCATTCATTTGAATGCAGCTCTTGATGAGCGCTTTTGCGTTCACTCGCTTCGTCAACATCGACACCGGGATAGAATGAAGTAATTATGGGTAATGGCACGTCGGTTATGGCGACGTGGCACTTGCCGCGTGCGCTTGTGTGGGTTTTCGTGCGACGGCACCAAACTCAGTCCGGGTGCAAGAGTCCAGGAGCGTCATCTCAGCAACGAATGGGGGCGCTTATCGCTTTTCGTCGCGTCGCCGAACCGGGAACGAATCCAGCCGGTCACCACCCAGAAAAACGCGTTAATCATTCGCAAAACGGACAGACGAGGCCGCGTCGAGTGAAATATGTTGATATTCTTGTCACTTCAATGGCGTCCGCTTTGCACCAGAATATGCCCGGCGGACGTACGGCCGCGCTCTCAAATGACATTTTGTGAAAATTCAAAACGTCATCGTGTTCAACAATCTGGCGGTGTCGTTGCAATGGAATGGCCTTTGGGGATTTTCCATCATCGCACAGTTTGTCTGTCTTGATGACGAACGCAACGGGTGGCAAAGCGGCCTCACAAAATGGCCAAGCTGGAGCGCAAGAAATGCCAGTTTCCCGTCAAAGGAATAATCGGTCACATCAAAGCCAACGTAAATCGTCGCCTTTCATCTCCGGCGGTGACAACCGCTTTCGTTGCGACACAACCGTTTGAACGCTAGCCAGTGAAATGCCCCCGAATCGACTGCAATAAATCCGAATTGAAATGAAAAGTCCATGAAATTTGATGCAATGCTGCGTGCCGCGAGAAAACGGCAATGACACGAGAATGGCAAACATTTTACATGGAGCCTTGCATAACGCGATGCTTAGTGACATTTTCGCATGGCAGCACCGGCGACACAACGACGATTCCGATGATTTGATATCGCGGTGCGCCACACGATGCTGACGACACTTGATGGATGTGTCTTTCACTGGCATTGTCTCGATGAATGAATGTTGCAACTTTCATTCGGAGAAAATTCACATGAATTCACTCACGTTTCAGTTGACGAAAGATGCAACCGCTTGGGGAAAATGTCATTTGAGGTGTTGTCGGTTCGATTGGCGACGGTTGACGGGGTGCGAGACGAACACGAAATCTATTGCGAGACTCTCGACGAGATAACGATTGAACTTTCGCCCGACTGGAATTCCCAGTTGATTTGCATGCTGCTCACCTCTGTGACCTCTAATCGCTGCGTTCAATGCCAGCCTGCTAACTGCGTAGCGTCCATTCCGTGGGAGGCTTTTGCATTCAACACACACAATCTTCGTCATTTTCAAGTCGAAACGCATTCGCAACGCGTGGCCCCAAAAAAACGGAGACAAAACAAAAAAAAAACTGCCAACTTCACATCGAAACATTCCAATTCATTGACGGCATCGCACGAGACCAACATCTGGAATTCCCGTTAATCGATGTGCCGCAAACGAGATAATAGAAATTCGGTGAACACAAAATCGACGACAGTCGGCGCACAAAGTGCGCAAAACAAACGACGATGACCGGCCGGTCCGACCGACCGAACGAACAAAAGAAATGCGAAAGAAGAAAGAGAAATAGTTATCTCAGCGCAAATGGTGTGTGGACGGCAACGTGCTGAAAACGTGAACGCGACACGGTTCACGGTTTTCAATCGGTTGATTTGCGTGCAAAACAAAAACAATATTTGACACGGCGCTTGAAGCGACCGCCTTTTCGATGGCGCTGACAGTTACGATGACGACGACCAAAACCGACCGATGATGACAACAGCCGTCTATGACGACATAGTGCCTCACCAATTAATGCGCTTCGGTGCGTATATCACCCGTCGTTATATCCGTACGACCTTTGATTTTGGTTTTGAACAAATTTCTCGTCGTCTTGGTCGACATTGCGTCGACGATCGTCTGGCCGGCTGGTTTGCGTCGATACCAGAACGTCATTCGGACAAGACAAAGAATCGGCCCGGCTTCGATAAGCAGACGATGCGAAATGGTATCTGGTCAAACGTGTTTTGATTCAGTTTTTTTTTTTTTTGGCTCGGGTGGCAAATGAAATGCGCAGCACACAACAAACGCGTCGTGTCCGATCGAAATTTTGCGAGACGGAAAACGATTTTCGGCGTTTTGAAGGCTTTGTGTTGTTGTTGGTGTTGGTCGTCCGGAACCGAAAATCGATTGTTCAATCAACGCGGTGCAGTTGCGGCCAGTGGTCACTGGTGTTTACAGAAGAGCAGTCAGCTCGATGCTAATGCGATTAAGTGATTAAGGGTTGAACGGGCTGGATGCGTATGGCGAACCGTCTTCGGTGACATAACCAGGAAATGGATTTCGGTTCAGTGCGATGCAGTCGTAATGGAATTAGCCGCACGGAATAAGGTCATTAGCGGAACGTTACGTCAATTGGGCAAACGCCATCACTCGCCCTTTCAACCCTTCCGCGCAAACTGGAAACGGACAATTGTCCGAGTATCGACAATACAAATCTGACCTAAAAAACACAAGCGAGTAATTGACGTGTTCCGAAAGGAGCACGATATTTCGGGTTGCTTCTTTTTCCTCGGTCGAAATTGATGATAGCACCGTACCGATGACGCCACCATCGGCATCAGCACCGCTACCTAATTCACATTCATAAGAGTCAATCATTAAATTTAATTGAATTGATTACACCAGAAGTGACCTTGTTCGGGTTCGAGCGTTCAATGTTTTTGGCGAGGCGTTGAGGCGTTTGGGTCCTATGTCGCGTGTCACAGAGGCGGCCCATGTCGGAATGCTTGAGAATGTGGAATGTCGACCGGAATCGGTAGGGCGGGCGGATGATGGTGCGAAGGTCAGTTTCCTTTGCTTGTGCTGGACATTCGTCGTCAAGTGGTGGTTTCGCCAATTGAACTCGGCGACGATCGATCGATCTGCAAAGTTGAAAATCAATCGAAATCGACTCTCAATCGAACTCTGAACGAAAATATTTCATTCGTTTTTGGTCGTTTTGACCGTTTCGGATGCTGAATGGCGAGCGGAATTTCTAATTTTAAAAATAGCTGCAACGCAATATGTGTGAATGGGTGGGCTCCGTTCAAAATCGAACAGAAAAAAAAAAAAACAAAAAAAAACGGCAACACATTGGCCGGTGATTTGATTTTGATTAAACGAAACGATCGAATAACAATTGGATGATGAATTCAAATGGAATGTTAAGTGTTGATTTTCATTATGGAATGTTTGCGATGAATGAAAATGGCTGTGAACGGCGAGCTGAATTGAAAGCCTCACGCCACTCACACTGCTGACGTGTGTTGATGCGGCCGAGACGGAGCACGGAGCACTGGTCTGTACAACACAATCGCGCACACATGCTTAGACCCATCCAACGTTTTGTTTCTATTAATTTGAATATAATTGAACGATTAATGAACGTGAACGGTGTGGTGTGCAATCGGCATTTGTTCATTTTTTTCGAAAATTTTGCATTCGCGAATCATCGTTCATCCCATTCAGCCCATTCGACCAGTGTCGACGGTGTTTTGTGCACGACATCGATCCAACTGGAACGACAACATATTGCTTGAAGGTCGCCGCTTGGCAAATCGACAACAAAGCCAATGCACACTCAACCGGTTGCAGATGATTCGTTCAGTGATTCACTTCAAACTGCACGATGACGCGGTGACGCGACACGATTCGATTGAATTTCTGGGTGATTTGATTTCGAAGGAACGCTCATCGATGACAGAGTGGGTGCCGAAGACCCACATTTCACCCATAGAATGGCGACGCCATTCGATTTACGGCCACAAATCCACGACGAATTGAACGCCTTGAATTTGCCGCGCAACAAACAAAACCATTCCGTCCTTGATCGAACTCGCATCGCTCGGGCTCCGAATTGCTCTGATGCAACAAGCGATTCGTCTTGCATGAGCTCATTTTTGCGAAATGCGTTTCAGGTGTGCATGCGCGCACACGCTCATCTGACTCGTTGGATTTGGAAGTTGGAATCCATAAAAATGGTCAGTGTGTTAATGATCGTTCACTTGCGCTTTCGAATCGATCGGCTTGCATCTTTTCGTGCACGCGCATGCGCGTTCACATTGAGAGTGTCGACTTTCACTGGCGCATCGATTCGATTTCGTTTTCGATTTTTCAAAAGGATTTGATGAACCGTCGGCTCCACGAACAGTTTCGCGTTGCACGGTTAGCCTTGACCATGCGAGCCACCGTGCTCTGCTGGCACCGATGCAACTCACGATTCCTCCACAAAGTGCAAAAAAATTGCTCGCCAGGAGGTCGCCCGCGTGCTCAAACATCGGCCATTATGCAATTGGCGTTCATTTGCGTTTGAACTTGTGTACGGGCTCAATCGGACCATACAGACGACGTTGCGGCAGATGGTCTTCATCTTGAAAACACACAAAAATTCAATTAGCCAGAATGAGAGGAGCGCAAAACCGCAACAAAGAGAAGCACACAAAACAAAGTGAGTGAAAAAAAAAACAGCCACAAAAACCATTTGTCGTCGTCGCCTATTTTGGCATGATTGGCGATTGCATGCGATAGGATACACATGCTGTATTGTTGGTGCGACGCTTTGCAGGCCTCGCGTTGATAACCTTGAATGAGCGAAAGCGCTAGTGATAAGCAACGCACAGAACGAATTCGAATGACATGCGATTGATAACGGGCCGGTCGTGTCAAATGCACACAAACGCGTGGGTTGCGGACCGAAGTGTTTCGGAAATGTCCCAACGGTGCAGTTTAGCTGGAACATGTGTCTCGCTGCGGACAGGCATCGGTGGCAACAGACGGTCTCCGCATGAACTCGACCACCCACCCAAACGGCATCATTGCTCGTCATCATCGTCGTCATGCGATTATTTTCGGAGCTTTGAGGCGAAAACCGAAAGTCTTGGCTTGGAATATCGATTTTGCGTCGCACCAAAGGTGAAACGCCAATGGATCGGCTCAATTAGAAATGGCAATCGACATGCAATGTGTCAACAAACTGCGCTTGACAACCGGTTCGGTCCGACGGCGGCAGAATACCATCCCAGTCCGGTGATTTACCGTTCAATTCGCTTGAGGCGCATCCCCTCGAAATGGGCATTGCCGTGGTCGATCCAATTCGATGATTCATTCGCAACGTCTCCGTTGTGGAACGCATGTCGAACGTGTGCATGGTGCATTCCGTGTGTGCCGAGCGCCAAAGAAACCACTTTATCATCTTGTCACGGCTGCTATTTCGGACGAAATAAATCACGTTTGATTTATTTTCGGTAAATTTGATTCAAACATCCATATCGGACCCATGTGCGTTGGTGTGCTGAGGCACTGGCCGCCCTGCCTCCGTTTGCCACAATGCCCGTGTCCCTGATGCCCGGCAGCAGCATATGCGCGCCTCCACATGAAATATCGTATTTTGGATGAAAAACGAAATCAACATTCGTTTTGGCATTTGATGGAGTGGAAAACCCTCTCTCCCCATTTCGAAATTCTCTTCTGACGCGTTACGCGTTCCAGCAGCCGCAGCCCGAAATAGATGCTCAGGTTATAAATAACCACAGTGACGAACCTATTGACGCCGATGACGACAATGACAACAATGACGGTGCGCTAGCGGTTCGAGGTTGAAAATCCGCAATTCGTGATTTGTATCGCGCGCTTCTGCCACAAACCCTGCCAGAACGCCTAAGACGGCTTTTCAATCAATTGACACGAACATCAGATTGGCAAGCAAGTCGCCTGGAAAATATGACGCAAAATTTCCCAACGCATTTTTTATTTTCCACGAACAATTACCATTTTTCTTTTTCTTCGCTTCGGTTTCGGGGGCGGATCTTTTGCTGGATTATATTTTCCATCAGCGAATTTTCGGGCGCAGAGAGTTTTTGTGACGGTTCCGGGAACCCAAATTCAATCACTATGTGTTCAGTGGCTTCAGCCGGATTTTGATAAATGGAAAGAAGCGAAAAGTAAAAGTTTCAGCTCTTGTTTTTGTTCAAATAAATGTTTTTCGTTGTTTACGAAACGGCAACCGGTGACGATGCTCATGATGCTGACGATGCTGACGATGATGGAGACCGGCCGAATATTGTTCGCAGCTAAGCATTCCATAAGTAATAACTGTTGAAATTCATGAATGAGATAACCTGAAAACGAATTTCAATTCATCGTTTGGCATAGCTCATGCTGTTGTTGTTGTTGTTGTCTTTTGGGGCACAGCGGAAGCGCTTAACGCATTGTTGGTGTTTTGAACGATGTCGCTTCGGACATGTTCCGCTTGAATATCTTTTTTTGTTTTTTTTTGTTGTTGTTGTTGCTTTTGTTGATGATAAATGTTCCTGGAATCTAATTGTGATATCGCAACTTGGAAATGCAACAATGATTTCGGGAAGTTGATCAGATACGAAATGAGTTGTTATTTGGCTTGCTGGGATGCGCTCAAGATTTCTGATAAGACTTTGTGTTGCTTATTCGATTTCGAAAGTTCCGACGTCGATAAAGAGCGCGAGGCGAATGGTTTGGGGGGAATGGACTAAAAATACGAATGCATGCGTCCCGGTAGAGTGGCAATGCTCCGCGGGGACACTCGCTTCTGGCCGACTGTTTATCGAGCTGTCAAGTTGAAAGATGTGACTTACCGAAAGTCTAAGCTAAGATTCCTTTGGTGTGTTGACAAGCGAGTCTTCTTGGTCGTTTCTTGGGTGCCGTTGGTCGCTCCGCTGGCTGATGTTGGTCGTCCATGCACCGACGGCAATGGATTGCTAGCTATTCCGCTTAAACTTAAACGCTTGTGAAAACGTTGGCTTTGTGAATTCGTTTGACCGGCATTGGTCACAGTGGCCTCAGTCGTTTTGGACTTTTGTTGGGCTGCCGACAGGATGGGCACCCGGAAACCGTTGGTTGTCGGAGCGTTCTCCGTAACCGAACCAGCGGTGGAGGATGAGGATGAGGTGCATTCAGTATCACCGACGGACGAACATTTGGACGGTGGCGTTGTGATGTTGGTGGTTCCATTACCGAACATCTGATCGGACATTTGATCGGTGGCTGTTTGAATCCCGTTGATGTGACCGTCACTGGCATAGTTCATCAATGTCGGAATACTAAATCGATGCGGAACATTTTTCAAACTAATCGACGGTGATGATGATGCACTTGTCACAATGCCCGTTTGATCGCACAAATTCGATTCACTAGACGTGCTTATTGGCAAACGATGATTATTTACATGTTTTGTTGTTTGGGTTAGCGGATCGGTTGCATCTGTTGATGAGGATGATGACGATAGATCCAACTCGATGCTGTGCTCACTAATCGGACTTGGCTGCAATTGAGCTTTGGTCGGACGTTGAATTTGTGATGATTGCGTTGCAATGGTGGCCACTGTCGATTGACATTTGGTCAAACGTATCGT
>JANSTV010052204.1:0-13717 GCA_027564135.1 Lestremia cinerea
TGCAGTCGCGTGCGACACCACAATAACGTCCATTGATAATAAAACTGGCAACTTTTGAAAGCTTCCACAGCGAATCGTACATTTCCGTATGGTGACGACGATTTCCAAACGGATGTCATTCTTAGTGAAAATGCGTTGCTTTTATCTCTGTGTGTGTATGTGTGCCGTTGCAGAACGTCTGTGGCAAAAGACGACGGTACAACCGAAATGAAGTGAAAATTTTCTCAAACTGCAAGAAATTAATGAAATTTGTTTCAAAAGCGGTTCTATAATCGTCTCGACTTATGTCATAAACTTGCCCGTTTGTATTGTTACTGCGGTCTCACCCACGAACGTTCAACCTCAGGTTGTAATCGCTACATATCATCGTCATTCACAGCAATATGCCCTTCCATGCAATAGCGATTCCGAGCGCTTGCAAGCGAATAACAAATGGTTGAATGATTGCGACATGTCATAACCGTTTACTTGCTTCGGTGACATTTTAAATTGTTCCTATTTGCCGCAAATCGGATTAGAAATTTTCACATAAAACGAAACGAACGAAAAAAAAATTTAAAAAATAAACAAAAAAAAAGAGTAAAACGCAACTCAAGCGCTCACCAACGACGAGTCATCAAACGAAAAGCCGTTTTTTTTCGTTTCAAACTCGACGACATTCTGCCTCGGGACTGTTCATGACCTAAGTCGATGTTTTGTTAGCCATAAATAATGACATAAAAAATTTATGGACAAGTTTCGGATCTGATCGATGAACGGAGTGACTTAAATCGTGACCGATTCGAAATGTTTCGAAAACACTGTTTTTGAATCAGCCCATTTGGTGGGGCTGAGACAATCCGTCGACCGAACAGGCGGTCAAATAATGAGAAGTTGCAATTAAAATTTCCTACTCAAGATTTTTCAGTGTTCTTCTAAACATTCGACTCATTCATTCAACTTGAAACTTTTGAAACTTTTGGATGAAAATCAATATTCAAAACAACTCGATTTCATTCAAGAACCTTTTTCAAAGCACAAGCCTTGAGAACCCCTTTGAAACGTTGAAAATTAATTGTGTACGAGCGCCGGCATGGAATTTCGATTGGAAATAATTCTACCCGTTGCGGGCGAATCGATTATTTCATTCGTTCAATTGGCGAAAGCGATTCACTTGGTTGAGGGTTTAGTTCGACGAATTCATTTCAGTTTGAATTCTGCCTACGGAATACAAGCGGATCGGATTACCGAGGCAACAATGTGCGAGGAAGAGAGAGGGATAGAGAGTGAAAGAACGGGAGAGATTGTGATTGCTGGGTGGATGGTCATGGTCAGTCGAGGCTAAAGCGCCGCTGGTGTTCGAAATGAAGTTCAATTTAGTCTGAAATGAAGCTTTGAATATCAGAAAGGCCAATCAAAACGCCATGAATACGGCGGCTTTTGAATGCAAGTCAAAGGCTTTCCGTGGACTCGCATTCGCTGAGCTAATTACAAGAAAATCCTTTGTTTTGTCAAGCCTTTGAAATGCAATGCGATGCCCGAACGATGGTGCGGTTCTCGATGGATGCAAAGCCAGGCATTAAATTAATTGAAGCAAGTAATCGAAAATTGGGTCAGTGGTGTGGATGGGGTCACCTCAATCCAGGCCAACCTCCACTTGACACGATGACGGCAACATGTTTCTGGCAAAGATCTAGCTGCTTTCCGGCTATCCCTTGATTTACATCTTTCCAGTCTGTTTGATATCATTCGCGACGGTTGTTATTTTCCGAATGCAAAACAATGTTCAAAAATTCATTCCATTCAGCTACCTGCTGTCTACCGACTGTCGGAGTCGTTCATCCTTCTCGGTTGGCTGTGAATTCGTATAATTCATTTGCCATGAAAAATGTTCCGTCGTTTGTTGTTTATTGCGCTGAGTTTCTTTTCAATTCGCCGGTCGAATGTGTTTACCCCAATGAAAAGCTGCTACGTTCAAATACAGCGAATCCTGAAATTTTGACATTGAACGTATTCATTTGAAGAAAAATCGACATTGAACGTATTCAAACGGATACATTCAATGCTGAAAGAGTACGTTCAATGTCAGGCTTGAACGTAGCATATTTTCATTTGGGTAAGATTATTTTTGAAGCGGGTTGATTCGCGCAACCAAACAAATATTCATTTCGCAAGAGCCTTTTTTTCTTCAACGGCTCGCGCGACTCGCCTTCGGAAAAGAAAAACAACAATAAGTAACATGAATTTAATTAAATTTTTCATTCGCTTTGTTCATTTTTCCCGCACATGTGTGTCGCGTTGGTGTCCATTGAGCGGCTTTGCTGAATGAATATTTCAGAATGGCAGCGAAATTAATTAACTGATACGAATCGGATGTTATATTTGGTAAAACCAACAGATGAATAATTCATTAGAGCTCGAGCGGCTCGATGGCTTTGATGCAGTTTGCATTTTGGATGCTTTCAAAAGATTCGACCGGGGATTCTGACGATTTGGGTCAAACCTTTATTCGGCTGGAATCAACGCAACAGTTGCTGCCACCGCAACCACCTGCGATGTGGTAGCTGTTCGATCGAGATTATCCCTTTAGTCGGTCGAGTAAAGTTTCCACGAACTCTTCATTTCGAGACGAGGCGAAAATTCATAAACGGTTTGTGTTGAAGGGAATTCCGGTGAATGGTCGACGGACTATTCCAAACGAAGAATCGCCTGTTGATGACGACTATTGGCGCCCGAAATAGCAGTACAACCCAGACTCGTAATTGAATGAGTCGCCCTGCCATACTTCAACCTTCAATCAACCACCCGTCAACCGAATCCAAACGAATTGCTCAATTGAAAATGTCATTTTCGGTGAATCGATTTTCAAAAATTGAATTTCATGAAAATTATTTCCTTGAATTTCCGTCAACTTATAAATAACAGATTTCGTCGAATTGCATAACGTGACTTACTTTTTGTCGACGGGACCAAAATGAAATATAAATCCAAGTATTGAATTAAAATTGACTTTTTGGTTCGGTTAAATTCAACGGGAAAATGGACTAGATTGGTTTGGGGGGACCTTAAGTTGGATTGAGTTACCGCCTTGTGGAGGAAGGCAGAACTTCTAAAGTCGGTCAACGAAGGGCTCAAAGAGGCATGCCGTGAGAGCCCTACGGGAAGCCCAATTGAGATGAGGTCGTTCAAGTTAAACTGATTTCGAGACTCTCGAGGATACGAAAAATTCACCCCAAAACACCAACCATTTCCTCCCAATCTCCCTTATCATTTTTTCGATCCACCGATTTCCACGAAACAACAACAACAAATGTGTTTGCGAAAAAAAAACAACAGCAGGCACCTTCGTAGCGAAATCAATACATTCGTTGTTGGTTCACGGAATTGTATCGGAATCGCAGTATTGATAATGCTTTTGCCGCCGACATATCTCAGAATGTTGAGAAACACACACACACACACATTCATCAAACAAGTCGACCGAGGGTACTCCATCGCTCATTCTCCGTCCAGGTCTAATCTGAATTTTCATCAAACAAGACACGATACGCCATCGGAGGATTCAATGTGTAAGACGCCCGGTGAGTGCTGGCTTATCACTGCGACAGTTGTCAAAAGAGAATGGTTGGGAAGCCTTCGGCATTGTCGCATTCGCATTCGCCATTCATGTTCGGTGACTTATTGATGGCGTTCTTTCGTTCTCCACAAAGGTATTGACATATTTCGAGCAATGTTACAACCCTCGTCTAACGGTGCGTTTACCAAATGTAAAATATTTGCCTGCTTTGAAGGCGGCATTTACCTTCCATTGTATGGAACGCTGTGTGTGTATCATGTTTGAATGGACGGAGAAAGAATCCGTCTAAAAAATTTACTTTTGTTGTCAAAATTAAAATTTCAAATCGTTTTCCTCAGTTGACGAAAAGGACAAAAATTCCATTTTTCTTTTAAATTCTTTTGCAAATTTAGGCAAAAGCTTTCAACGTCCCGATGTTCGGTTCACGTCAATTTTTTACCGTTACGACTACCAATTTCTGCCAATTTTGTTTGATGTTGGACACGTGCGACCAACGGGTCGATGACGATGAGTAAACTGTTTATTAATTAACCGATTTTTGGGGTCGTTTTGTATTTATAAATTGAGCATGCATTGTCTGCCCATAATGAGTTTTCCATTTCAATTATTAAACCGCTATCGCATCGGTCAGACCGTTATACGATAGCCATTGGTAGCCGCATGTCGATCCATCAATGAATTAATATTGTCGATTTGTTCATTTGATTTTTTTCCAACTCTTTTCTCCCTCATTTTACCAGTCGACCAAATAACCCACGTTCATCGAAACCGATTCATTGATGTGTATTAAATTACTGCGGCTTAATTTTCAATTTTCGTTTCTGTTTTTCCATATTTTCATTAATTTTGAAAATGATATTCGACATCGCGGTTAACCCACGGAAAATATCCTCTGGACGGAAATTATGAGCGAAAGCATTATGAACGGCAGTGTGTCGCGACCCTCATTCCACCACCCCAAATGAATCGTTGATGGGGAAAATTCGCCATTTCGTCTTGATTGCTTACAGTTTGGATGTGAATCAGACTTGGTCAAACGAGAATTGACGGCATTTCATCACCGCCAAGTCATAATGAGAGTATTGAAAAATTCACGTCAAAGCCAACTTTACCCGTCGAACCGCCAAATTGAAAACAATTTGGGCGAATGAACAACAACCAAATGGCTGCGTCAATTAGACGAAACAACAACAAAATACCCGTCAAGAAAATCCAAATGAAAATAAACAAACCTGGCGCAGATGTTGATTAATTGAATGTCGCCGCTTTCAGCCATTCTCCGCGAAAAAGCAACATTCACTTTGAAATGGTTCATTTTCCCTTTGGAATGCGCTTCGATTCACTCAATCGCTCGCTTATGGATTCGCATTTTTATGGCCTTAAACGACTGAATGGGACGATTTACGATAAATTCAAATCGCAAATCCCTTTTCGGGTATTTGAAATGATAACCATCACAAGTCGGAATAATTTCACAATGAAAAATGAAAATGCCGAAAAGCATTGAGAAAAAATGTTTGCCAGTAAATTCAACCGTCAATCAATGGAATTGATTGGAAGGAAGAGAAGGAAAGAAAAAAACGAAGAAACATCGAATTTGAATAACGGGAAAATGATTGGAAAAGTGAGAGGAGATTTGGATACATCGCATTGTGAACCGAGGGACTCAGTGAGGATCCTCTCGAGAACGATTCCTTCCACAACGGAACTGTTTCGGGCGAATTGAAAGTCACCGGAAGGTGCTCGATGGCCATTGTTGGCTTGCCCGTGGCTCGGTCGGCTATTCAAATTGGCCTCGTCAATGCGACTTCAATCATTCGATCGAGTGTTTCTGACAAAATTCAATTGAATTCCGGCAAAAGAAATATCGAATTATGGGTGAACGAGCAATTCAAAAGCGTAATTATTTCGAAATTGAATGGGCAACTTTGTTCATCCTTGCACAATTCGGCACGCTTTGATGGAACAACCAGCCATTTAACCGATTATCGATTAGTCTTCAAGGCACTGCTTGTCGACCAGTACATCATCCGAAAGGTTGGCAATATCGATGAAAGCCCTTCGCTAGAATGGCTTCCGATTGAAAAAAAAAACGGATTCTCCGATCCGAAAGCGATTCTGTTTCAAAACGATTTGTGGCTTTTCGCATCAAGACTGAGACGCTTGTGGTTTCAGTGGCGGAAATGCGATGAGGCAATTGGGTTGGGTTGGGGTTGTTCATCGACGGTCAAACAAATGGTTGGATAAAAGCAATGATCTGCATTGTACATATTCTCTCTCGAAATACCGAATTTTATGTTTCGCCCATTGTTTGTCGTATGGATTAGTCCGGTGCGCCAAGACAATGATAGCTGGTATACGAACCGATCTGGGATGATCCCATATTGTCGGATCGGCAACAACGAACCTTCCAAGCAAATGCTATTGTTTGCGCTTTGTTCTCTTCGTTCGATCCATTGTCGTTGTCTGGACATGTTTCTGTCGTACGTTTCGATTGTTGTTGTGGGGCGGTTGCTGTGGTGTTGCTCTCGTTGTGGATTCGTCATCCGTCGAGAGATAAAATGAAGACTTCAAGGTGAATGAACATGACACGAACACATGCAATCCGAGATTAGTATTAGCCTACCTTCCGAGATTACAAACATATGTGTTACATTGATTGTTGTTGAGTCTGAAACCAGCCAGGGCTACTCGGGCAATCCAGCTTGCCCTAAAATTGGTCAATTAGAAACAGACGATTTTCCAAAAACCGAAATTCGATAAGAAAATAAATCGGTTGAACGTGAGACATGTTCGATGGGTCGTTTTACAGATGAATCCAACTTATTCGATTCAATTACCAAACAGACACTACAAACGAACGCCATACGATCCGTCACGTACAGAAAATCGAATGAAATTAACTTAATGACGACGATGGCGACGACGAAATGTGGGAAAAAATTCACGAGAAAATCACTCTAATGGATTATTCAAAGGAGAACAGCATTCGGTTTGAAGCAATTTTGGTCTCTTTTCGGGGCAAAGCAAACCATCCAACGAAACATAGGATGGTTCGCTTAGCAGAATACATCCGTCTATCTTGATTTCCAGCAGTGGCACACATCATTCAACTGTTGCCATTCGGAAGGCAGCTTGTGACGAGCAAATGAAAATTTCATTGATTTCTTAATGCAAAACCACCACTTGGAATGGCATCAACAGTGGTTTTTGCGTCTGACAATTGTGGCGAGAGGAGGATGCAACAATGCATTTGCAAGTGGAGGCGAGAAAGATTATCGTTGATTGCAGTTTATTTGTCGGACGATGCGATGGACGAGAATCGACCACGAACGTAATCAATGTCGGATTGAATGACGTTGATTATGAACGATGGCCAATATGAGTCAGTTCGGAGTCCAAGCAAACACAATGACCGTCCAGATGATGTTTAATCATCGGTACGGTATTTACACGAGAACGCATTTAGCTGAACGCTGAGGTGACTCTTGGCGAGGCGTCATACCGGTCATGACATTCGATGCGATTCACAGGGTCATTGACTAGTCGAATCGTGTTCAACATCTGGCCAAATGTTCCGTTAAAATCCAAATGGATTTTTAGCGATCAACGTTCTCTCGTCGTCGGGAAATCCGTGTTTTAAAATCAATTACGAAATGTATGCGCATACATAATTGATTTTGGGTTTTCGATCGAAAAGCGGTCTGTAAACGCCCGGAAAGTCCTGAAAATCTGATTTGTCGACTTTTGGGCAACGGTTGGATGGTTGGCCCTTGTGAAATTATTCATCGACTTGCGGTTGGCATCCTCATATTTTGGACGGAAACTCGCCTATGAAAGGGAAACGGGAGGGAATGCCCGATGCTTGTCACCGTCGACGACTGTCGCAACGACATGAATTTTCCATTAGCCTCGTCAACAAAAGCCCTCTCGAAAATTCCGTTTTTGGATGTCCCGATGAATGACAGCGTAATCGCGTCACCGTCATCGAGGGGCGGAAAAAACCGGTCGAATCGATAAAAGGTAATTTTCACGGCGAAAGCTCATTCGCCCAACGGAAGGTGATTGTTCCATTGTTCCAATTTTGGTTCTTCATTAGCGATGTAATTACCTGAAAATTAATGAGCTCTTGAGAACCAATGCACTTGCCGGGCACATAATTACCCTCGGATGAAACCCACAGCGACTGCTCAGTCATTTCATTTCGCAAAAGTCGACGCAAAAAACGACGGAAATTCCAATTTCTTTTCAGACAAGCCGACCGACACTTGAGTCGATTTTCCCCGCATTTCGTTCGTGTTCAACCGCCGTTTTACGATGTTAACAAAATCGGAATTGTCTGGTTCACGAAGGGTGAGGGATGCGACGAGGAAGACGACGACAACGAAATTCAGTGGGCTGTGATAATGCCATTGCTATTGGTTTAATACAAAACATTAATTGAAAAGACAATTAACGGCACAACAATGGCCAACCAAATGCTAATAGATCGACACAGCAATCAACACATTGTCTTGTCCAATTGTCCAAAAACGAAGTGACAAGTGACAGCTACGAAATCACGCAGTTTTTTGTCCCTACATAATTTTTAATGATTGAGTAGGAAAAACGTAAATTCTAGAGGTGAAACTACACTCAATAGTTCTGGATTCTTAAGTTTTATCAACGAAATATGTTGTGCACCTGAAAATTTCCTGCTATATGCAATTTATCGAGGACTAAACTGTTGCAAGATTCACGGCACTAAAGTAAGGTTAGCGGCAAGCAAAATAACAAAAGAAATCAGTGCAGTGCTCCTCAAACGGCTGAATAATCGGAGAGTTTTTTCTTTTTCACGGGTTTTCTTTTTTGTCGAACTGATAATAAAAGTAAAACACCGCCAAGTACGTTTTTAAAGCAAAAAATTTTCGGCAAAAATTAACTGAAAAAATTGTTTGCAGCGGGTTCTGAAAATTCAAAGTGAACCATCGGCAGAAGATAAAATCAGCGAAGTGCTTCTCAAACGGTTAAGTGCGAGCCTTTTTTGTCGTGAGGTTTACACTAAGGCATCCCCATGCATCAACCAATCAGAGTCATGACAATCAACTAAACATACACTAACATCAAGGGCAGTTGCACCTGCCATTCCTATCACATCTTCTATTCCTCTCGCCATTGAATTTCTTCTGTGACTCGCAGTCTCCATCAATACCCACATCATCAACCAATCAGCATGCCACCGAAACCCAGATCAACAAACACCTCAAACTCAGCGGGTACCGTGGACACCAGTGATTCAACAAAAGACCCCACCATCACTCTAATAGACATCATGGCAAGCATCCAAAAAATGCACAAAGATCTCAAAAGTTTTAAAGAAGACTCCAACACTAAGCTTGATGAACTAACGAATGAGGTTAAGAGCATTAATGAAGCGACAACAGGTCTGGATGAGCGGGTTACAAAAATTGAGTCATCATCATCGGCTATGAGCTACGAGATTGAACTCCTCAAGCAACGTCATCTGAAAGCTAACGTGGTCGTATCAAACGTGCCAGTCACCAAGGATGAAGATCTGTCAGCAGTAACTAAGCAATTGTTTGAAAAACTAGATGCAACAGAACTAAATGAGTGCGTAAATGCGCATTATCGAACTAAAACAGGGAACATTGTCATCCAATTCGACTCCGAGAGGAGTAAAGCATTTCTTATAGAACAAAAGAAGAAGCGTGGGGCATTGCTGGCGGAGGAACTGGGATTTACTGGTTCAGATCCGATCTTGATCAACAATCAGTTAACACCGTTTTTTGGCAAATTTTCGTATATAGCCCGCCAAGCCATAAATAAAAACAAAATATTTGGCTCGTGGCTATCAGCTCGTGGGTTTTGCATCCGCATTACCAAAGATGGACCAGCGCAGGTTATCGAGAGTGAATCGCAATTAAATGAAATCTTAAACACAAGTGAATCTAAAAGGAAAGCTAGCAGCCAAATGGAGCAGGAAATTTCAAAGAAAACGAAATAATCGAAATAATAAATGTGCAACAAACCATGGCGTAGAACGAACAGTGATTAAAGGGAAATGGAATCAACAAAGAAAAATAAAAAAAAAAAAAAAAAAACAAAAAAAAAAAAAAATTGAAATTATAATAGTTACATAAGAAACATTGGATCTTTATAATTAATAGACAATTCGATTCTAATAATAGAAAGTAATTAGAACTCGGCGAACATCAATTACGAAATCACCAGCCATGGAATCGACTCTGAGTGTCAATATAACTCACGAGTCTACAAAACATGACTTTTCAAATAAATTGAATTTGATATATTTGAACATAAACTCCATTAGAAATAAAATTCACGACCTAGAAATTATGATACGAAAATACGAGATCGAAGGAGATCCATTTCATTGCGCTCACGGAAATTCGAATTGATGAATCCGAAAATGACTATTTTGCTATGGATGGATATAATGAATTCTTTTACAACAAGAGCGCAGACTCCGGAGGTGTTGCTTTATACTGCCACAATTCGATTGAATGTGTCCAACGAAATATAGAGACATTGGAGAATGTTGAAGTAGTATGCATACGGGCTGTGAAATTGGATTTAAGCATTTTAGTGTTGTACAAAAATCCAGTGGTGAATCTGACAAATTTCACAGACTATTATGAAAATTTACTAAGTAGGCTGAATAGGTGTCTCACCATAGGTGACTTCAATATTGATTTACTTAAGAAATCCTCAGCCCAAGATAAGATCACTAATACCATAATAGCCAATGGATTTGTTATACTTAATGAGATTAGTGAAATCATGGCAACGAGAATTGCTGAGAGAGATGGCCGAGAGAGTAAAACGGTGATAGATCTGGCGATAACTGATCTGTTGAGCTACGGTTACATAATGAGTATAGTGGACACCTACCTCTCCGACCATCGAGCAATCTCGATATCAATTGACATAAAAAGCCAGCTTAAAGGCATTCCAACTGAGATAACGAAATACGACGTCTTGAACGAAAGGAAATTGGCACGTTTGTTATCGGCTAAACATTATTTCTTGATGCAATGCGCGGGAGCCTCCGACCATGACCTGTGCCTAAATATTGTCAACAATCTAGTTAAGCAGGCTACTGTCTCTAAAAGAACTAAAACTAAAATAGTCAGTGAGAAACCCTGGATTACGTATGCACTATTAAAAATGATAGAAGAACGTGATAAATATCATAAATTGTACAAAAGATACCGCCAAAATGAATACATAAAAATGAAGTATAATAATATTAAAAAAAAAACAGAATTACTACGAAAAGAAACAAAATGTGAATATTACAAAAACCTAATCTCAAAAAATTTAAATAACGTAAGAAAACTATGGCAAACTATTAATAGTATAATAAGAAACAGTAAAGAAAAAAATACAAAAACGATATCAGAATTATATAATCTTAATGGAATAGTGATCAACGATGCTCAAACCATAGCAAACCATCTCAACACGTTTTTACTCGAACATCGGGGAAAATCTTGCGAATGAACTGCTAACAAAGAATGCAAATCAGACCAGAACTCGTACAATCACCAATATGGTTACGAACTCAATTGTCATCCCGATCTTCGATGAGAAACGAGTAGACATGATCATACGGAAACTGAAGGAAGGAGGATCGCTTCTGGAAATTCCAGCTAGAACACTAAAAGCAAATTCCCAGAATCTAACCCCGATCATCACAAAAATTGCAAACAATTCTTTTCAAAACGAGGACTTTCCGAATAGGTTGAAATTGGCGAGATTGGTCCCGTTATACAAAAGTGGAGATCAACGTCTAGCAAACAATTACAGACCAATCAGTATGTTACCGACTATTTCGAAAGTCCTTGAGAAACTACTATATGATGTAGTCTACTCTTTCGTAAGAAAGCACAAACTCATAAATGCTAATCAGTTCGGCTTTCAAAAAGGCTCAGGCACTTTACCTGCCGTAGCCCAGCTGGTCACGAAAACACAAACAGCCGTAGATGATAAGCTCACAAAAATAGCAGCAATCGTATTCATCGACTTGAAAAAGGCGTTTGATATCGTCTCCCACGAAGACATACTAATGAAGCTTGATTCACACGGAATAAGGGGATTGCCACTGGACATCTTCAAAAATTATCTAGCACATCGAATGCAACTGGTGAAAATCGACAATGTTTACAGCGATAAATCTCAAGTGAAATATGGCGTACCACAGGGAAGCATGCTTGGCCCGCTTCTATTTATAATATTTGTCAATGATATCTTCAAGCTGAGTCTAAAAGGAGAGATTCGATTGTTTGCGGACGATGCGGCTATATTTTATTGTGGCTCCTGCATCAAACAAATATATAAAAATATGAATCACGACATGCGCATTATTCAAAGATGGATGTACGACAACCTGCTGACGATAAACGTCGAAAAATCGAAATTGATGGTGTCCACATCATACCAAAATCAAATCAATACTGGCGAATTGAGAGTCATGATAGCCGATGAGGAGATAGAAAAGGTCGAATCATATAAATACCTGGGTATTTATCTACAATCAAACCTCAAATGGAATAGGCACATCGACTCAATCATTACTAGCTCTGTGGGTTTGACGGGAGCGCTCAGAAGACTGAACAAATGCTTGCCCACACCACAGCTGAAAGCCATATACTTCGCCCATGTTCACAGCAAGCTATCCTACTTATGTCCTATATGGGGAAATGCATTCCATTCACATAAACTAAAGGAACTACAAGTGCTCCAGAATAGAGCGATCAGAAACATTTTCACAACGGACTATTACGTCAGGAAAAAAAATACCCAACAGATACGAAATGAACAAGGCATCCTGATTGTTCAAAATATGATCAAGTTCGAAAGCGTGTTGTTTTTCCACAAGATTCTACATGGCACAGTAAAAAACAATTTTACGATCAGACGGAGACATGACGTGCATAACTACAACACGAGAATGAGAGACAATATTGATCTTAGCCGAGCGCGGACAGATCACTCGCTGTCCAATGTATTGAATGTGGGTGCAGCCATCATGAACGGCCTCCATCAAGAACTGAGATACGAGACAAATCTCGATAAATTTAAAAAAAGATTAAAACTAACTATGGTTTGAGCATCTAAACAATCTAAACAATCTAAAAATTCAGAAATTAGTCTAAAAATGAAAAAAAAAAATAAAATATAAAATGTATACTATATGAACTATTCCCAATGCCAGCAAGCAGCTGAGAGGGATGATTGTAATTTAACCATTGTAAATCAAAATCTGTAAAGTGGGCCACCATTCGACGGGTTGACCGGTGGTGGTACCACTTGAACGCGTCATGTGAAATAAATAAATCATGAAAGATGAAAGATCCAGCAGCTCCGACCTAGATGTGATCACAATTTCAGACACCTGGCTCAATTCACCGCACCCTTCATCCGAATACTTCTCATGTGAATTCTCTGTGGTCCGCAGAGACAGGAATCTCCTGGGCATCGAAAGTGGAGGTGGTGTTCTCATCGCAGTGAGATCCCAGGTGAAATGCAGACCAATTCAGATAGACGACGTCGAACTTGAAACAGTGGCAGTCGAATTGAAATATGGATCTGAGACGATGTTCGTCCGAATCATCCAATGGAAACTCACAAGAAAGGCTTCGACACACTGGTTAACGCCGGCATATATTCGGGTAGTCGATGCTAAAGCGAATGCCTGCCGAATCGATGAGCTAATTTGTGTGGGTGAGAATCCACTTGACGACGGCGATGGCGAAATCGACGAAATCAATGCAGATCATCGTCCTGTATGTTTGCATTTTTGCTGACAAAAGAAACGTAAATAGCAGACGTGCGTGTGTGTATTCAGATGAGAAAATTAATGTCTTAATGTCACAGCGACAACAAATGCTTGACTTGTGCGTGCCACTTTTTCGAATTATTTTGTTCGACGATGAAATAAAGAGAGCGTTTCTCCGGCCCCTTTTCGGCAAGAGGCTATCGCGTTGATTAGCGACTTGTCGCTTGCAGGTTCCAACTGTATAAATAGATTGGAATTTGTCACACAAGTGTTTCGAAGCGAGCAAACACAGCAGTAAATCTGTAGAAATTCCGATCAGCACGGAATCGGAAAGTAAAGTCAATGACATTTGGACAACA
>JANSTV010052215.1:0-13715 GCA_027564135.1 Lestremia cinerea
GCAGCACATACCCAACGATGGATTGAATGAAACAAAACGATGAAAAACAATGAATTTATTTAAGATAATTATTGTTTCATAAAATATGGAATAATAGAAATGATATTGATTTCAATTGTCGGTAATAACATATTGATTTTGATGAGAATTTCAAAATGAAAAGAAAAATGTGATGATCGATTAAACAGACATGATCACATCAGTCAGAGTCTGAATGAAGCGCAGAGGCAGATCCATCGTTCAGAGATCGACACACGTGCACGACCATGGCACCAGACCATCGTCCACACAATGGATCGAATATGAATATTATTTTATTAATATACCAATAATATGCAATAATATCAATAAAGAAATAGGATTTCACTTTCAAAAAAAGGCATTAATTACATCGCTTTTCGTTCGCCGATGAAAATGCGAGGAGCGACGATAAACTGAAACGGACGAGCAAATGGTGAAACAGTCGATTTGAGTCGATTTGAGGAGAAGAGGAAAAAAAGCATTGTATTTCGAACAGAAATCGTGCAAAATAGTAATAATCAATATTAATTTATTCGTTTTAATGCATCGGAGATAGGAAGCCGAGCACCGTCCATGTGCCAAAGACAATGAGACACACGGATTGCCCGGTTCGATAATGACATGGACGGAACGTCGTCGATGAGATTGCCGTGTGGTCGATAGACGGTTGCCAGCGACTAATCTATTCGTTGAGAGCTCATTATTGTTGATTTTTTGCTGTTTGGTCGGCTATATTGTGGTCATAGTACGTCGTCCGCCCCAGAATATCGGCAAACGTGGCTTCAGGTTATTTGAATGGCACCGATTTCGGAATGAAATTCAAAGAAATATCCAACGAATTGAGGTGCGACAATGTTTCGGAATTCGAAAATCAACAATAACGAAATTACATTCGTGGATTCGGCTCGATGATAAGCCCAGCAGCAGCAGCAACCGCAGCAGATGCAACGACATGCCAAAAACAGCGAAATGCACAATTCACGAAATTTAATTTAAAATTTTAATTTTAAAAATTGTTAAATACCATCTGATTGGCGACTGTTGGTCCAACGGGGTACGATGGCTGACTGGCTTGCTTGGTTGATCCAAATGAAAAATCGTAAAATGTCGGCCTTTTGTGATTCCAAGCGCCGTCATCTTGATCACCGACCTCGTCCTCATCGTCGTGTTTGGCTGCCTGTGGAAAATGAACAAGTCGTGATTGCGACTGCGAGAACCGAACCACACTTGAGGTGTGCTATTTTTCATGTAAAAATAATTAATTTGTTCAAGATATTGTTGAAGTGATTAAACAGTCCAACTGCGGAGTAATAGGCTGACGTATGCATTGGTTGTTGTCTGTGACTGGGCCATGGCAGACAACAGAACAGAGCCTTCGGTTGCATTGCCGATTGGAGCGAATGAGGCAAACGAACAAACGAAACGAATCAACGCATCGATGCAATGAATTACGTTAGCATTGCGACAGGACGGAAGTGGAATTGTACTTGTTTATACATTTCGTCGATTTTCTTCAGCTTCTTCTCGTTAGTGTTGTGTCTGTGGTGATTTTTCTCTCATTTGATTATTTTGCACAACATCAACCATTGTTTGGGCCGATGAATCGTCGATGGCCCAACATGGTTAATGAAATGCAAAGCGCGATTACACAAAACCGGAATTCGTAGCGAAAATCCAAATTGGCGAAGACATTGATCGGTCGATCGGTGGGTCGTTCAGAGTGCCTGGCATTGCCCGATTCTAAGACCGGCGGTGTTGTTTTCGATGCGAATGAGATTTTCGTTTCGTGAAATTTCACTTTTTTCCCCGGTCGTGTTGTTGTTATTGTTTCCGATGTCGTTCGATTCAAGTGGCGCTTGCCGGTGGTTCTCGATCGTTTCGTATGCCATACGCAGCGAAGAGGACGTTAACAGTTTTGCGCTCGTTTTGCATAGATCCGACATTAATCATTTCGATTTGAAGTGTGATTTTATTGAAAATGATTGACGAGACATGCCTGCAATTATATTCAATGTTTGACTAAAGACCGGTGTGCATCCATCAGATGGCCGCAGCCAGTCGCTTTTGGAGCCATCAAACAAAACAAAATGAAAGTAAGAAAAATGCCGTAAATTAATCAAGCTTGACGTTTCGAATTCATCGCCGACGGTCCAATTGCCCGGACGCATGTGGATTCCAACCGAATTTTTCTGTATTTGCAATATATTCCGCGGAAAAAGCTATTCAGGCCGGTCGGTCTTGATACGGGCGCGCATCGATTCTTTCCAAAATCCCTTCGTCGCTGTTGGCTTGACGAGTAAAAGTCAGACCGGCCGAAGAACTCTTAACGATGATCGGTACGAATGATAAATCACGTCATTCAAAGCGTAATTAATCATTCAATTGGTGATTTTCGAGCAAATTGGCTATTGGCCTGGTCACTGCGACGTTCAATCCATAATAACATTTTCGGTTGACTACGTTTAACATGAATTATCATGGAATCACTGCCAAATTGAATAAATTAATTTTTATCGCTTTGAAAATTAATATTTTCATTCTCGATGGGTTTTCGAACGCTAATGAATTGGCGGCTACGCTATTTGAATATTCATTGCGATTGATGACTATCGTATAAAATTTTGAGTGATTGACGATTAGATGGCGTCTGATTATCTTTCATCGATGGCATTCATTAACGAGAGACCAAAATGAAAAGTAAAATGAAAACATCCACTCAACTCATGGGCAAACTATTCGAGGATGCGATTTCAATGTCAAGGCCACTCATCTGCATGCACGGCGCACCATTTGCGCAACAAGATGACTCTGGTAATCAGTAAATTTCATTTTATTCGATTTGAAAATTTCCATTCATTCGCATTGGGACGTTCGAATGAACCAAATAAACCGAATGAACTCTAAAGCTTGGCCTATCGAGGGTGTGCTGATCTTAACCGCAACACTTCACCTCTTCTTGCAAACAGCCCAATATTCTCACATGCTTTTTCACCCAACGAAGTTGAGCTCTCAATCGACAATGCTGCATAATTTAATTATTTAATTTGAATTATTTATGACGATGCTCAATTGTTGCTGATCGTCGTCATCGTCATTCATTCAACAATCTCGTTGTCTTTATTGCCATTGGCCCGATGATATTCCATTCATTCAGCGATGCCATTCATTCGTCTCAGTTCAATTATCTGTGGCAGACAATTGAACGAAGATTTGTTAAGTTTAACAGCTAACTGCCATTTAGCTGGGTTGATTTTGTTCCAGTCGACTGTCGATTGTTCGGTGGTATTTGTTGATGATTTTCGTCTGGTTTTCGCTCTCCGTCATTTCGTTGATCGTTCACATCACTGCACAGCACAGATCACCCGCACCGCCACCGTCTTTCGATAAATTCATCGACATCTTTGTCGTTGGTTGCCAATCATCTCGTTACATTTTCTGCCTCGTTCTTGCGCGGTTCGCACACCGGTGCATCGGTCGGCCAACAAACACTGCTTCGACCACCGTCGTCAAATTGTACTAGTTGCATGGTTCTGTGCATCATTTGATGATTGCATGGTTTTTTGCAGGCAAATCAAATCGAATTATTAAATTTTATTATGAAATTGTATCATTCAATGGGCAAAATTATATGAAATTATTCGATGCAAGCAAATGGCTGTCTTATTATTCCATTGCAACGGGATGGTGCATTACTGCATTGGCTTTGGCAATTTTGAGCCGATGTAAATGTGTTCATTTATATTTCATTTATGTGCATTCCGTGCAAATAATCTGTTGATGTGATGTGGTTTGATGGAAAATCGGTGAAAATCATGGATGCTACAGATCGTTTGATGATTTAATACGATTTGCTTTTTTCACTTTTATTCACCGTGAATGGAGCGGAACAGCGTAGTGGCAATCGGAAAATAAGCACTGCAGCCATTTTAGTGTGATTGACAATAAAGGCAGCACGTGGCTGACTGTCAGCGTCTGGGCTGGGTTGGAGGAGATCTTAAATCGATAAGTCAGCGTCACCAATCGCCTCACCCACACATTCAATGTTCGATTATCGATCAAATGGGCGCTATCGTGCAAACTACCGGCTGCTGCCATGGGAACGAAATCAACGAAAATCTTTCCAATTAAAACCAATCGATAATAATATTGTTCACATCGAACACCTGACTGATCGAATTGTTGCGAATTTTACTTTCCAACACAGAGTTCACAGTTAGACAACGTTTGCCAATCGAATACGAAATGCACTTAGACAGACTCACACACGATGAGCTGGGCAACGTATAAAAAGAAGAAGAAGAAAAAGAAGAAAAAAAACTCACAGACGAGACAGGCGCAAAATATAAATCAAGATTTTCTTGTTTTTGTTATTTATTTCCAATTACAAAACGTAAATGAAAACGTTGAACGATCGCCAATGGATGTGTAGAGTGCGCCGTTTGGGTTCGGTGTGCATTTGCCAAGCGTTGCGAGATGCAAGTTTGAATATTTGTGTGTATTTGTGTGTGAGGGTATATATGTATTGGCGCAATTGCGGTTTCGGCGAACCCAATTTCGTTTGGAAATCAATTTGTATTTCAAATTAATTAACGCAGTTCGCATGAAAAACGTGAAAAACGCGAAAAACTCAAAACCGAAATTGGTTGCTCATGTGGAATGCGTGGCCAAATCCGAATGGATTGGGTCCACGGCATGTCGATTGTTCAACAATTCGGGTTATGTTGACGTTGCCATTGATCATGTGCTGGCACTATGTGTCGAGCGCTGTGGCGTCGCATAGAAGTCTAGTTGAACGTTTCGAAATCGAATTATGGTCCGATTGTCCCGCAATGGGAATGCCATGGAATGGAATTGATGTTAATGCAAAGTCGACTCTTCTTGGAATGTTTCAGGTGACATCGATGATTGCATCGTAACACCGACCGCTCAAGGACAATTCACACCATTACCGGAGGCTCTTTGTGACGTTATCATGGATTTGACGTTACAAGGACAGTCTGCCACTATCGAGAATATACGCGTTAAATTAGGAATTCGGTGAGTGTTTCCTTTGAAAGCTGTAACTGGATTTCCCTCATTCAACCCACTAACGATGCGAAAAACATCATCTCAGGTTTTCACACATGCAACCACCGACGACTGAGATGATTTATGACAGCTTGGCGCAGCTGATGCAAGAACGGAAAATCTATCAAACAGCCAAGGGATATTTCATAGTGACCCCAGAGTAAGTGTGGTTGAGGTGAAGCGACGCAGTGGCTAGCAGTGCGGTCATGCTAATCTCTGATGAATCAAATCCGAACAGGCGAAGACGAAGTCGATCGCGACCGCGGAGCCAACGAGCATTCGCCGAGTATGAAGACGAGCCGGCTGAAGCGCGTACCATGCTGATGACCAACACTGAGGCAGTTCACAGTTTGTATGGCGAAATATCCACAGAACGCGACGGAGATTTGACACATCAATGCATTCAAACCAATTTGGCTGATGTTATTTGCGGAGGTATGTTCTTGAGCGCATGCTCGCTCCACAATCACTTTTGCTAAGCTTTAGTATCTCGCAGGTAATCCCAATGACAAGGTTATGTATGCTCGAACATCTAAAAGGCGCAGTGCATCGTTTCCAACACCACGAAGCCTTGAACGGCGTCACAGTTTGCGATTATTTGGTTCCTCAAAGCGTCTACAGCGATGTGCATCGACACGAAGCTTGTCGAAGAATTACGCTCAAACGTTGCAGAATTGCACGGACAGCAGCAGTTCAGAATATCAAAGTACGGATTCGTCGTCGCCAAGTGAGTTGATTTTCCAACTTGATCGAGGCGAATGCTTTAATCGATTCGTTTCTTCCTAACAGAAAAAGCCTCGTTGCTTTCACGCTTGTTTCGACGAAGCGGACGGTCAAAACAGAGGCAAATCGAAACGTTTTCAGCCCAGTTTCCACCAGCGGAGTGGTTCAATTCAAAAGCTGTACATTTACATAGTATAGGCACCCAAACGAGTGATCACGTGAGTTTTGCGCATTTATCTGAAGAGGATTTTTCCTAAGCGATCTTTCTTTTAATTTACAGGAAATGCCTGTGGCGCACACCTTGTCCAACTCAACGTTCTACGATGGCTCCGAACTAAGTCAACGATCTTCAACGCTGCCACGTCGACATCGGCGCCACATGTCCAGCGAGTCTACATTCGTGATATCGTCACGGGATTGTTCGCCGATTCGGCGTCGGTCACCGGTATACAGCGGCAGCTTGCCACGATCAACTCATTCGATACCAGCCACTTCAACGCAGTCGAAGACCCAACGAACCGTCCCAAGCAAGCATGTCATCAATGAACAAAATCGCATGACGGCCAAGAGTGGTGAAATTTATCGCAGCCCTAAAAAATCGTTGGATAATCGGCTTTCGAGCGATCGTCAATATCGCAGTCTGAACAGCGGTCCGTCCAGTTTTGAATCGGGCAAGGTTTCTTTGTTGACCTCCGGACCATCGAGCATCGACAGCGGTAAAGCAATGTCATACAGTCGAACGAGTGGCCATTCGAGTCTCGACTCGCACAATTCGGCCAGCACTGTTACAATGCCCTCGCCCAATCGCAGTGTGTTCATAAATGGCTCGCCAAAATGCTCTCCCAAACATCAGCTGGGAACCTCAAAATTAGCTACGGACGGTCGAACTAAAACCAGCACTGGAACCGCACCGATCGGAGCACCTTCACCTCGACGCACCATGGACGATCTGCCTGTGCTCGGCAAACCACCCCTGAACATACCAAATTCCAATTCGAATAGTTCGATCACACTGCAGGTTACCACATCGAATGACAGTCATCTCCCCAGCACGAAGATCTTCGTACAAAATTCACCGGTACGAAGTGTCATCACGTTGGAGAATGGAAAACTGTCCGAGAACTCGAATGTGTACATCATCAACAACGAAACGACCACCAACCAAAATGGTGAGCTCATCAAGAAGACACTGTCAAAGCAGTGCAGCACGCCCACGCGCAGTATGTCGACCAGAAGCAGGGAGAACAAAGAGAACGATTTGTTTTTAAGCGAAACGGAAGGTGCCTCCGAGACGGGCGATTCATTGTCGCTGATCAGCGAAACATCGCCAGAGTCAAGCATCATTCCGCCAACGCCAGAGCCCACAAGCGATTTGGAGAATTCCAAATTCACCAAAAACATCAACAACGATGCAACGATGAACAACAGCCGGAAATTCTCGTTGCCCATTTCGAACACAAGCAACAACATCGTCTACAAGAATGTACTGAAAAATGTCACCGACTCGGGACCCACGTCACCGTTATACAACAAGAATGTTTTCGCCATGGACGATAACTTTGATAAAACTGATCTGGAGCAACAGCAACAAATCGCCGGTTCAGTGGGCAATCTCCGATTCATTGAGAAAAACGAGAAGAAATTGAATTCGAGTTGTGATTTATCGAAGGCGGCTATCAACACCGATTCGATTGCACACATGCTGCACAAGAACATTACAACAGTGGGCAGCGAACCGAATTTGGCGATAAACAGCAACAACGATGGCAAACAGAAAATGAACGCAGACAAATCGGTTGAGAAAGAGCCAGTTGACCGCCGTTTTAGCATCACCAAGGATAATGGCACCGCTCCGGCCGATGGATTGTACAATTTTCCGAGTTTGACCGATTTGAGCTTTAACTTTACATCGCTGGCAGCTCAGAAGATTCTACAGGGGGTCAGTATTAACAGCATCGACACCTTGGTCGAATTGAATATGGCACAGGAGAAGCAACAAAACAACGTTGCCTCGGCTCCAACACAACCGCCGGCCGTTTGCACCGACTATGGAATGGTCTAGACGCCTGCTCGGTACAAACCTAAGCATCCTTGCGCCGTACAAACTGTTTTGATTGTCTGCTCTCTCTGTTGGCCAAACGTGAGGAACCAACGAGGAAATTGTCGCCATCTTTAAATGTTATTAATTCAAATTTATTTATTTTTTATCGAATTGATGGACTTGCAAAGAATACACAACTCATTCAACGCTATCAGTTACGAATTGTACGAGCTTCATTTTGAAAAATTGCATTTTTGTATTCAAACGAGGAACGAAAAACGAAATAAATATTTTATTAAACACTTACAGAAACCGGTAGAATCACATATATAGTGAATTTAAAATTTCAAATATTAAAAATCGAGAAGAATGTCTAGGCGGGAATGGAACTAAAACCGAACATAAAATTTTCGATCAAAGCAACGCAATTGTAAATCGAAATCAGGCCAGTTTCAATTTCATTTCCGAGAACAATTCCGATAAAAGAAGCGAATCGGTTCAAGTTCACCATTCCATTCGGAAGGGCAGACATCCCCACAAACTCTCTCAAAACTTAGATAAACTACCCTAAATCTCCCAGAAGCAATGCCGAATGAGAATTTGCAAACAAACTATACGAATTTTACGGAAAATTTTTGTACACCAATTTTGTATGAAGCAATTAACGAATTCTTATAACACGTATACCGAATTTGATGAGCGATCGCCGCCAACGTAGATTCAGCAACAAATATTTTATATCCACACAACAATTCTTAGCTCAGTTCAGCCTATAGACATAATGACAGCAAATGAAACAATAGTTGATAGTTATATAAATAGCTTGTACTAACCCCGAATTCATTTTCGTTCTTCTATTTTTTTTTTATCCTAAAATGCTTTCGAAAATATTCATTGATCGAACAGCAAGCAAAATACCAGCCATCGGAAGAAATCGTCCTGAGTCTGCTCGATGTACGCTCGGAGCGTTGTGTTGCTGAGCCCGGTCCAATGAGAGGCATCAGAATTAATTATTTACAACAAAAAAGGAATAGAAAATGAAAGATTTTTAAGTGCCAAAACATCAATTTCTTTACGCATAAAACGAAAAAGGAATAGAAAATGAAAGATTTTAATGTTATTTTTTTGAATAATTTCTGTTTTGTTTAGTTACTTTTTTGTTCGTTCTCTTTGTTTTTTGTGTATAAAAAACAACAACAACAATAACAACAATAACAGCAACAACAAAAACACCATCAGTGTTGTGGTTAAGAACTTTTAGAATGGGTTCATTTCATTAATTGTAAAATTGCCTTATTTTACATTAATCATCATACGATTATCTTGTAATATGTATAAAATGATTTATGAGAAATGTTTGTTGTTTTATTTTCCTCCTTTGGTGGTGAAGGTTCAGTTCTGTTTTGTTCAGCGCAATCTGCTGTCATTTGGGTCAATCTGATGTTCGATAGTTGTGGATTTGTCATTTGCGGCGTCGGTTGATGGTGTGACAGTCGTTTTGACGTTGATGGTGGATGTTTTTGTACCGTAGTTGATGTTCGTGGTGATGGTCGTGGTGATCGTTCTTGAGCCGACATTGGTGGTATCCGAGTCGTGGCGATTACGCGTTATCACAGTCGTTGATGGTGGTTGCAGTGGATCACTGTGCGTACGTGCGCTAATAACATTCGATCGATCCTCGATCCAAAAGTCGCACAAATCGAATAAGTCCCATCTCGACTGGTAGCTCTGGTCACCACGTACTCCCGATTTCATACGATTTACTTCGTTCTTCCACTTGACTTTCATATTTGACAGTTTCTGTGTGAGTGTCTGAGGATTTAGGATTTTCGGATGGACCCCCGGATAATCTTTAGGCAACGACCGTATCAATTCTTCCCAGATTGCCATTTTATTCACGCCCTTAAATCCTATATGAGAAGGATCGTATAATACTTCGTGACGAGCGGCGAAATTTAACAATGCCCGTTCGTCCTCTAGTCTCCAATAGACATGATTGGGAATAGTCTTCTTCTTGCACAGCACCAAAGATGGTAGTGGCGCTTGAACTGGTGGTGGTGATAGTGGTGGTGGAGGTTCATCACATTCATCTATAGCCGAGCGAGTACTACGGGTGCCATGAGACTTGGGGCCGCGAATGTCCGGCCGAGCGGAGACTTCGACACGGTGCGCCATCACGGCGATATCGTCTTCGATTTCGGTGGTGGAATCGCTGTCGGTGTCGTATTCCTCTTCCACTGACTTCATGGCTGGTTTGACTTCGCTATGCTGCGTCGAACTGGTCGAACACTTTGTTGCCGGCAACATTCATTGCGGGTAACTTCACGGCTGAGATTTTCAAAAAACCTCTTGTCGGAGCGTCTGGCTCGAAATTACCACTGCCGTCGGCATACATTGGCATTCGATATTGATCGCAATTGATGAACATGCTGTCAATCGATTCGATGTGTGGCCTCGAGGACTGATGATTTAAGAGACACTGTTCGCCACCCGGCATACGAGACAATTGTATGTGAGCGAGGCGCTAGCAGTTGAAGCGAACCGTCGATTTCGCGTAAATATTGGGACATCTGTCCCGCCGGACAATCGAATTTTTGACCACTCTTCGAAATTCGATTTGATCTGTCCGGAATCAGCTTCACAATTCATGTCTGTTTTTGGATTTAGTTTGCATTTTAGTTTAAAAAGATGATTTGTGCGGTTATTTATTGGATCTCGTCGATTCGCCACCGATGGAAATACAGAATCGAAAAGCAAATTAACTCATCAACAACAGCCAGCAACATGTTGTCCAGTAGCAATGCAATTGCCACAATAACAAGAACAAGTTCGCAGATTAAGGATTATGTTCAAAAAACATAATCCTTAATTCACTCGACTGACTTGGCCACTCAACAATTTGCACACAATAACGATGAGGTGCACTCTGGCGTGAATCACAAATTTCGATTTCTTTCTTCATTGAAAAAGAAAAAATAAGGTGAAAACGATAAAGAAACCAACGAGAAACTTTCAACGACTGCCAGTTCCTTTCTTGAAATGAGAACATTTGAACATCAGTCAACAGAATCAAACACAGCGACAGCAGTGAGTGTGTGCAAGTGTGCTACCGGGCCTCGTTCAATCGCTACAGTCTCACTCTTATACATTCACTGAAAAGTAGTATGCTTAGCTCTCTCGATAGAGAAAGTATGGATGCGGGCGCTTTGAAAATCAGAACTCCACTGTCGTTCAAATGAAATCAAGAATTGACGTTTAGCCCATCAAATTAAATTGATGTGATCATTCAAAAGTCCCTGGACTAAACCGCAGCTACTGAAGGCAGATGATGTGATACAGTTTGAAATTTCTCGAAAAGTCTCCTAAGCGACAAAGTAAAGTACGGTTGGAAGTCCAAATCGCAAATCTTGTCAACTGCAATTGGAACAGATTTTATTTTTGGCCCGGCACTTTCATGATTTTACGTTCATTGGATTCGGCTGATAAAAAGTTGTTCCCCCTCGTTTTAGCAGAATACCCCAGAGTAGTTGATCATTTTCAGTGAAATCAGGCTATAAAGTGGTAAATGGGGCATGTTTTAAATGCTTGATTGATCTTCTCTCTTGCAGAGAGCGAGAACGAAAAGGGTATATTTGATTAGACCAGATGATGTCAAATCATTCTTTATAAAGCTTCACTCTCGCTACTCAAATGAAACAGGCAAACGGCTATTCAAAAACCATTTGTTTTTCGAATTTTCAAGAATAGTTAATTATTGGCCAGTTCTCAGATGAAAGCGATTTAACCACAAAGATCACTCTTCCAACCGGACTCGAATACAGGATAAGACGGCGAAGAGCCAATCGCAACTGGTGTATCAATGTGTTGACCAATTCCGTATCGTTTAAATCAATCCAAGATGGGTCATTTCTCGAGGAAAGCCAACACCATTCAATTTCGGAATTTGGACACGCTTTTGCTGTAGTTCAAACGTAACAACAGCTTTTAGATCTCTGTTCAACGATAATTGTACTGTCAAGAGAATGGATGCTACGCAATTATTCGTACTCTTCTTCAACTTCGACTGAAAGTTCGGGTTGAACTGATTCAGTTCAGTTCAACTGAATCCTACTGTTGATTCAACAGAAATGGGACATTTGCAAACACATGAAATCGAAATGACGAAAACTGTTAGATGAACTGACCGACATGCTCATTTATGGTTTCCTTGAACTATTCCAAAAATTCAAGGCTAGTTTCGAAGATGCGCAAATTGAATTGATCACAATGCATGTCTCCAATCCCTATGTAAGCATGTCAGACAGCGCATTGACATTTATCAGTTATTTCAAGGTTTCGTTCGGTTCGCAAATCCACCCAGACCCATTTATCATCGTACCAATGTTCCTCAAGATAGGGATTCAAGATTAGTTTCAGATTGGGTGTGATGGGGGGGGAGAGATACACAAAGAAGATAAACGCAAGTAATTGTCTGTTGATTCTCTTAGTTTTATTTACATTTGAATATCGTTCGATTTGAAAAAATTCACCGTGCATAACATTCAACATAACGACCAATGCCTAAATAACCTATGTACATCATCGTATTAAAATTATCGCAAACCAAAAGGAGGAAACACAATTGAATTTTCAAAAATTCCTTAGACAAATGTTCTTTTCTTCATCTTTTTTTAATTCATTTTCAACATTTACAATTCAAAAATGTTTTGTATAACAACTGGCTAGGATGTGCATGCCATCGATTTTCGTATCGAACAAAGTGCACATCTTACAAAAATAATTCTTCCTCAAAATGGACAGGGCAAAATATGTCGAATGTTTTTGGTGACCCTTTTCACTCGTACCTCTTTCGAAATAATCTTTGAAAAATTGCATAAAGCTACGTGCGTGACACTGCGATACATAACCGTGTATTTTTGGGCAACGGACATCAATCGAACTCTCTGCCTGCACGCAGTGCCAATAGAGAATTCGAGTGAAGATTTTCGATAAATCGCACCATCAGGAACTGAGCTAAATTTCCATTTTAAATTTTAATCGGTTTTGATGCGCAACACAAGCACACGATTATATTGACCATTTTGTAAATTAAATTAAAAAAAATTTAAGTTGAATTTCATATAAATATAAAGCCTTACACCAATCGTGCCCAGTTTGCAAAACAACGAAACGAAGAAATTAAATTGTTTCCTTCCTTTTTTTTTCATTTAAATTCTGTTTTTCAATTTATATGTCTCTCTTTGTAGAAATAAAAAAAATCAAACAAACAAACAAATTTATAGTAAAAAAATTCTAAGACAAAATCACAATTCAAATTAAATTCATTTAAATAATATAAAAATATTTCTTTCCATGAAAAAAATAAAATTGGTTTAAGGTTTTACGTATCTTATGAAAAACTAGAGAAAAAATAGTAAAGTGATATTCTGAGCCCAGTTTTCGAATAATTAATTTTGCTTTCAATTTGAGTTCAAACGAAATCTACGCGATCAAATATGACTTAAAATCTTCTATAATTTCAATTAATTAAAAAAAAATGTGTTCTCAGTTTTATTAATTGTTGTCTCAAATTTTCTGCTTTTCGATCGCTTTTGGCTATTACTCAGAAAAACTGGCCCCACCCCCCAAAACTAAAGCAAAATTAAATTACAAATTTAAAAATTATTGACATTTCTGTGGGTTATTGTAAAAAGACAAAACAATAAGTAAAATTGGAAAAAGTGAAATATTTTCGAATTCATTTAAACTATGTAGTGAGTGAACTCGAATGGTGTCAATGCTGACGAGGCTGATGACGGTGACAACGATGACGATGACGTTTGACGATCAACGAATCATTCACGTTGTGATGCATCATTTCTTT
>JANSTV010052226.1:0-13713 GCA_027564135.1 Lestremia cinerea
CATCGTCATCGTCATCGTCATCGTCATCGTCATCGTCATCGTCATCGTCATCGTCATCGTCATCGTCATCGTCATCGCCATCGTCATCGTCATCGTCATCGTCATCGTCATCGTCATCGTGATCAGTACGGCACAACACTGATGCTTCGCACTTCATTCACCACCGTATTTGAGCCCCTCTCTTCAGTTTTGAGTTGATTGTGTGCGAAGCTGGTGCGTGTGTGTGCGTAGTGACTGTTCTGTCGCTATTACCATTTCAAATTGATAGGAAACTCTGGCTTGAATAATTGTTCTAAATCGAATGATTCGCAATGCAAATGAGAGAGTTGCGAGTTTTTCGGGTATTTTCGGCTAAAATCAACTTTCCCATTCACTCCAATATGAATCTAGTTAGGATGCCATCGTTTCAAATATCCTGGGCCCCCTTCCGTGCCCATTCTCCTTTCTCCCATTCCCCACTCAACACCGAAATCGCTCTAAAAGCCGAATTGTTATTATGTCAGCAAAATGCATTTTCAATTGATGACTATGCGATGGAGGCAATTAATGCATTTCAATTGTTGATTATTATGCAAAATGAATTTGAATATAGACATTTTTCGGTGTTATACAGATTCGATGGAACACAATCATACTCGCTGGCGTGTACGACGTAGCGAACGCACACATCCACTCACACACACACACCCACAAAGCAACATAACCGCACTGAATGGTAGCTCTGTGCCTTCGATCATATACATCTCTGGATGGACAACGTCATACATTTCGCGCTAGGCCGTTAGTTTGCTCATGGTTATGTTTATTTCGAAAAAAACTCCTCTCCACAGCGCCAATATTTCTCCAAAATGACGCTTATGCGCCTGCTGGCTGTGAACGCTACCACTCATTGAAGAATTTCGCCGTCATAATAGTACCGGGCCGTTGTTCATAACCATCAATTTTCAAGTGGTGATCATTTGTTAGGCATTCGCGACTTTGAACCGAGAATTTCTGATGGAAAATGTCAAGATGTGATTGTGCTCGATCAAGGGCCTCTACGTTTGTTGGCCAGCCCTGCAAAATTTGAACGACACATAGTTGAGCTGCTGACAAACACGTTTCTAAAGGGAGGCGTTCACAATTTCGGAGGAGACGACCTACGAGATGTGATCGCCCCATTCAAAATAATTCGAAGATTTGCATAAAGAAGATGGCTACAGTTCTGCGTTCGCATGTCAGATGAACCTTGAATATGCTATTATTATCAAAACACATTTTCAGAAGAGGCAGATAATTTACTGTTCACATTCGCTCGTACTGAACGGATATTTCCATCACCGAACCCAAACACTCATTCGTCTCGAACGTTCTAGTGATAATTTTCGATATGATAAACGATTCAAGACCGACGATTGATCTCGAAAGCATTACGTGGCTTGATCACGTCCAGAGGCCAGCCCAGAATATCACTCTATCAAACGACCCCTGCAGCTAAAATATCATGATTTTGCCCTTGAACGACGCATGCTTTTTGACCAGAACGGCAGAGCAAATTACAGCATACCCAAAAATATGGTGTACTATTTCAAGCTCGCAAAATGTTTCAGAATTCTTGACTGACCTCTGAACACTCCATTGAGAAGACACTGGTCGTTCACTTGGAAAGGCCTCATTTTCCCCCGAAAAATCGCCAGTCGACGGGAAAACTTTTACGTTGGAAATCGTCAATTATCGAATAAAATCAAAATTTTATCGTCAAACTTGATAGTTCACGCACTGTGTGCAAGGGTCCTGCAGAGCAGGTCAACTGGCCATCACTCATGCAGACCACCCAGTACAGATGCCCGATGCCACCTCATTCCCCGCGAAAAGCATCGCAACTCGCACCACCGTCGTTGCGCTACTCATCACATCACACACATTCGTCTCGCTTGTGTTCGACCGCCAGTCGAGCCAAAAGTCTTATAAATAGCGAGCAGAGTCGTTCTAAAGCGCATAGTTTTTCAGCAGTTAAAGTGGTGAAGTATTGAATTGTTGAATTTTGCTTTGGTGTCGAGATAATTCTGCTCAGTTTGGTCGATCTTGAAATAAGATTCTGGTCGGCTTTTTGCGGAGCGAGAAAATGATTAGAAATTGGTGTTTTGAGCTCGCGTTGCTCATGTCGGGCATTTCGTTGGTGATGGCTGTTACCTCTTCTGAACCTGGTTCTTCTAGGCCTCGGGCTCTGGGCAGAGTGACGAGAAAACCTGTATTGGTGAGTTCATCCATTGTCAATGTGACGCTTTTCTAGACCTTTCGTCGAGCTTCCTCCAGTTTTCCTAGCTCCAAATGATCAGAGGACAATGCTTCATTCCGATGTGATATCGTTGAACGTTTATAAACTTGTTTCGTGTTTTTGTGTTGCCTTTTTCGTGCTTTTTACTGTGTTGTATGTTGTGTTGCTTTGTTTCGAAAAAGATTTGTGTTTTCAATATTCGTTGTTTGTTTCAATCTCGTTTAATATTTCGGATCGTTGGATCCATTATCAAAAACTGAAAATTGTACAATAATTACATGTTGTTACCTTTCGGATAATTAAAAAATTGAAAACAATGAAATGACATTACCGGTGTTCTTAGCTTTGCGTGAAACTCCTCAAAAATTTGTTCTAATTTGATTCGCGTATTGAATTCGTTTTTTTACGCTCAGCCGGTTTGACAGATTGCATCTGTCTGTGACACTTAACTTTATTGTGAGAGTGCGTCTCATGACGTTCGCATTATCGACAGTATTTTTCAACGATGTTCTGATAGATCGGTTGGACAACCGATGCATCGCTTTTGAAATTGCATGTCCTGTCGTTCTGCATCATGATATGCACTTTCTCAAACGTTCGCAATTTCTCCTTATTCGATTCACTTGCCAAAACTTTGACGCCCTCGAAATAAAACGCATGATTTTTGTCTTCCGCATGTTGCGATAGCGCAGTGAGGTTACTTGTTTTGTTTTGTCTAGTACAATCGTTTGTAAACGATTGGCAAAAGCTTTCAAAATGCTTTGAGACATATCGATAATGACAACTAATTATTTTAGGATTTGGGTGCACTGGCTGCGGCTCTATCGAAGAGCGGAAATAGAGATACAGATGCAGATGCTGATACGATTCATGAAAGGTGAATTGAGTCTGCCCACAGAAATCACACGAGTGTTTTGTTCATTCCCACCGGACGTAATTACAGTGAAAATCAGAGCTGGCATTGTTTAAAATAAGTGTGTTTTAAACACGTTTAAAACGGTTTTAAAACGTTTGTTGGATTTGAAAAAAACAAAACATGCCTTTGAAGCGATTTTGTTTCATTTCCAAAGATTTATTCTTTCATAATGTGGCATCAGAGTCTGGATAAATGTTTTTGAAATATTTCAAATGCATTACTTTTCAATGAGAGTTTGTATTCTTTTATGCATCAGAAATATATTTCTGGCTATTCTCCGACGAAAAATCGTTGAAAAACGAAAAACTTTTGAGAAGAATTGAAAAACTGTTTTAAACAAAAAAAAAACATAAAAAAACGTTTTTTTTTTAATATAAAACGTTTGTTTTGTTCTTTTTAAAAAAAAAAACATGTTTTTTCCCAGCTCTGGTGGAAATCCTCAAAGTGAAGCTTCCGAGGTAACCAACAAACCAAAGTTTGGTACCTATGAAGCGGAATTGAAAAACCTTCGTAAAGCTAAGGCCGAAGCAGTTCCAAATGAGACAACCATTGGCGATGAACTTCATGAAAACAGCTTTGCGTTTTTCGAATTGTTTGGTCATACGTATTCAGGAATATTTGAAGCATCGAAAACGTGAGTAGCCAAAATGTGACAATCAGTGAAGTGAATCAATAGTTTGAGAAATCGTCTATTCGTTTGCAGAGAATTCCAAAATAGAGCAAAGATGCAGAGATACGCAAAACTGGATTACAACGTCCGAAATCTCTTTCACCTTTTCGGCACAAGAGTGTAACACAGTATGAGCTGCACATGCTCGACCGAAATAATTTGCCTTTCCTTCGTTTTCCGCTCAATTTTTCAGTTTCGTATCAATTTTCGTACCATTCCTTAAAGAGCGAATCGATGAAGATGTTTGGCTCCAGCCTTTATTCAATGCGGCTGACAAGTCGCATGCAGGATTAATACGTCGAGATGCAGTTATTGAGAAAACGGTGTAAGAACTTGATTGCGAGACCAAAGTGCAGTGGATGATGCCTTTCGCAAAAATCTCCAATCCTCAGGCATTCGTTGAAAAACAAATTGCATCTTCACCAGCGAATGGAAATGTTACTCAGGTGGTCCAAAACTGGAGAGGTGTAAGTTTAAGAACTTGATTATCGAACGTGGATTCCATGGCCAAATCTTTCATTTTAGACATGGTTTTTGGAATTTATTTGTGCAATTCATGTAAGTTCGTTGAAGCCAAGCTTCAATCTGGCTCTTCTGTGCTGACGAGAATTGAACCTTTCTAGTCTTCCGAAAGCTGTCAAGGCAACAATGAACGTTATGTATGAATGAAAAAGCAAATTCTCACCTTTCGATCGACCAGCCAAATTTGTTTCATCATTTTAACAGTTTCGATTTAAACGATCAGGAACATTCTCGAACGGCTTTTGAAGTGATGATGGAGTTACCAATCCTAGAATTCGGATTGCCTGTTTCTCTCGCTTACGCCAGGTTTGAATTGAATTCGATTCAATGCGATATGCAGCTTACGAAGGTTTTCTCTTGGTGTGCAGGCATCGACATATTCCCAAGAACTTTGAATTACTTGTCATCCACAGATGGTAGGGTCTTACTCGCATACCCGTAACCGCCGAAAATACATGATTCAACTCCTCTTTTCAGGTTCTATAACCTGATAAATGAAAGAGCCTTTAAACTACCGTAAGTGGATCATCGTCACGGCGGATTGAACAACTTGGATGAATTTTGAAAATATTCCAGAGATGACAACGATGAAGTGGAGCAAGGAGCGCATATTATATTGAACGGGTGTCACGGCGCAGCCAGGGTACACATCTTCAAAAACTTTATTGTTATGGAGCACTTGCGGTGAGGCTACCCAATCACTCTCTTTCACACTCACTCACGGTATGGATAAACCTATCCCATTCGCAGTCGGACGGGAGGTGGAGATCCCATCAATATGTCAAAAGTCTTGATGGACGAAATAGATCGATATGCCGAAAAGTAAATTAAAATAGACTGTAATGCCATGGGATGATGTTGTCATTAACCTCATTGCTCGTGTTCCGCCGCCACAGCTTCCCCATCATTCTCTGTGATTTGGCTTACGGGTAACGAAAGATCTGACGGATGATCAAAAGAAGCAATTCACAACCGACTGTCCTTCCAGGTTTCGAGAGGACAGTACAAATGCAGCAATGGAGTTCGTGCGAAATGAAGTGAATCCGCTGAAAACGTGTACGATTTTCTATGGTTGGCTACGTCACTCGTAAGCGCCAAATTATCTTGTCGAAAATATGACAGTTCCGTGAGTCCGTTATGTCCATTCTTAGACCATTAAACGATATCGATGCAACCGACCGTGGTGAATATGGAATTCTCACCTTGGCGGAGCGGATCACAAAAGGAGAATCTGCAGAAAAATCTCCAGAAAATGAGACTACCCCAACGGCTCGATCTGCTCCACTTCCGGAAGATGAATTCGTTGAAATAGATGATTCAGAAGTGCGGGACTATAGTGGAGAAAAAGGGGCTTCGAAAGCTAAAAAATATTGGGAGACTCTGAAACAATCGATCAGGAGATTGCCAGGAAAGATTAAAGTCAAGTTTGTATCGTTGGGTCAATGTCTTAGAGTTGCAATGACTGATGCAATGCATTTCGTTTGAAAAGGAGGCTTTCCAGAAGAAAATCCAGTGCAGTTTCTGGAGTAGAACCGGACAGTGGAGGCCACCGAGTGGCGGAAGAAGTACCATTATCGGCAATAGGTTCAGCAATTGATTCAGCAACCGGTACGGGTCCGCTTGATTCACTCGCCCACGGCACAGAAATTGGAAAGACAGTGATGCAAGTCGAGGAACCCGATGAATTCGTTATGAGTGAGGACCCCGAATTCAAGAATCATTATCAGCGCAGTGCTACTCAGCTCGTGGTTGATATGTGAGTCGAACGATCACCTCTGTGAAAGCACACAAACCTTCAACATTGAATCATTTCAGGATGACTGAAGAGCTCGCCCTTGGAACTCCACCGTAAATTATGCTGCAACCAAGTTGAGGGGTGAAATCATATTTTTATTATTTTCGGATTTTTACTCCTTCACAGAGCACATTATGCAGAGATTAAGGAAAAGCTTAAATCAGAGGAACCACTATACGGCTGCTTCAATCTGGCTATTCTCGTCCTTTCGCATTTGCTCAGGAGGTAACGTCACGAGCAACCCATTGGTTGTCCTAATTCCATACTCAATGCAATTGCATTTCAGCGAACTACTTGAAGGGCTCCCGGACACCTTACGCGCAAAGTACACAGCGACTCATCCCGCATTTGCATAGCTTTCTGACTGATTTCGTTTAGATTGGGGGAATTAATTAAGCAGAATCAATCTGATGGCCAGTAAATCCGTTATTAAGGGCAGGTTCCGAAAAAAAATGCTCATATTTTTTTCGGAACCTGCCCTCAATCTCATTTCGATGATTTTCGAAATCGACTGATTGAGCTTTCTCTTAGATACAACAAAACTCTAAATCATCTCTCAAACATCCCCTTCGAGAAGGTCTTGCAAGCCTTGGTTCATTTCTACGAGTAAGTCTCTCCAATATGTACAAGCTCGCATTGGAATTACCACTTTATTTTTGAAGGAATCAGGCGTTCCCAGAGGGTTTCGAAAATGTTACAAATGTTACTGCAAGGTTAGGGGCAAGCCCAGATTGATCCAAAAAACATAGACGTTTCTGCTCTTGGCTAACTTGTCTATTTTCCAGTGCAAAACCGGTGGCTGTTGAACGCATTCCTGAACCATCATCGAGACTTACGAGTTACTAGTGCGTGAGACATAACCAATTTGTCTAAATTTCTGATGACATTCTTTCGTTACCAGCAATAAGAAAAAATACTCCAATGCATCTGTGGAGAGTATTGAGGATTGTGTGAACGATCTTCCTGTCGCTTTCAAAGCTTTGATCCCTGAGTACGTTACGCATTGTCAACGTGCTGCCGAAACAATAATCGATATGTTCCTTTATGATTTGAACAGAGAAGAGACAACTCTGCCAGACGTGATAAATCGATGGTGAGTTGTGATAATCAGTTCATGAAAGGTTTACGATGATCAGTCTTCGACGTTTCCAGCTTGACTCAAGTCAACGATTCCATCAAGATTTTAGAAACCGTAAAGGAACGCATACCTACCCTTAAGAGTCTTGCGAATTTCCTTGCAAAAAAATCTACTGGAAGCTACATACTGGCAGCGGTTGTGATTCAAAGTTTCACTAAATTTGGAGACGACAAGTGACGTTGAGAATGTGACAAAATGAACGTGGGGCTAATTTCGGTACAACTTTCAGCGTGAATCCGACTCTTGAGGATCCAGATGCAAAGGCAGAGGGAGAAAGCACAGCTGGTCAAATAATGCAAGGAGGTAAAGAGAAGTGTGAAACAATAACGCAGATGGATGGCAAAATTGAAAGAATGATGACTTCGCAGAATCTTCAAATAGTGTATACAGAGTGTGTTCGCTCCGGTATGAAGCGCTAATCGATCATTCTAACATAATTGGATCATTTTTCTCATTAGCGAGCTACAATACAGCAGACTTTATGGGGAATTACCAGAGTTACCGGACGAACATGCTCCTGAATGGAAGGACGTACCCTATACCACGAAAGAAGCTCTTATCACGTATGTACCACTTTGACTCTTGTTGAGCACGAAGTTGGAATCCAGTCAAGAGGACAGATTTGCTCGGAACCAAATCGCCAAAAAGAAAACTTTGATTTCAGAAATAATCAAATCGCCAATTCCATCTTGAGTACAATTGTAATGTAGTAAGTACAAGACCCTTCTCCGTTGTCAACCAATGATTTACTCTTTCCGTTTGAATTCGGCAACAGCGCTTTGATGATTTGGCAGACGTGAGTAATCTACCGTTATTCGAACATACTATTCCACGCAAATGCCATTCTATCTGTTCGTAGGTCAAAGTTCGAAATTCCATCAGAAGGAACAGAGCTGTCTTACCAGGATTGCTTAAATATTGTTGTTAAATACGTTGAAAACTACCAACTTAAGACAATGTAATTGACTCGAATTGAGTTCAATCAAGCAACCATTAAAACAATGTCACCTTTTCAGATCGGAACTCCGCATCAAAGATTATCTAGCAAACAAGGCGCTTATTACTACTTTGTAAGTCGATTCATCGATTTAGACGATTGTGTTGCGTCAACGCCGTGAACTTTCTTCTAGCGCTTTTAATGAAAGCGTAACATTGAAAATGAAAACTAACGTTGAGCGAAAATCGGACATAGAATACTTGGCGGAAGAGGAGGCAGCATCTAAGGGCAAAGAAGTCTCGGAAGACGTTGATGAAAGCGTCGCTAAGAAAAAGTGGAAAACAATCTCTATTCAAATATGATTGAATGAAAATGAATGCATCGCATGCTTTCAGGGAGAGGCGGGTCCAATTCTGGGCTGACCGTTCCTGCCAGCATGACGCCAAGTGGTTCTTCACCGCTAAATGGATGCAAGACGAAGAAGATTATGGCCCTGTTCCCGCTCCTCAGTCAAAGAGAGGAGAATAGTTCCACTAAAACCCGAAACCCGAATTGCTGATTGAATATTCTCTTCAGTTTATTTTCTGCTACCTTCCTTTCCACTTTATTTCCTTCTTTTCTGACTTCTTTACAACCCTTTGTTTGCTTTCACGTTCCTTCTGAACATGAACGAGGTTTTGCCGGAGGTTTCCTCGTTAAAAAAATCAGTCATTTCCAACTTTATGCCTTGCCAAGCGCATGTCAGACGGGAGAGTTGAAAGTGGCTGTCCTCCATTTGGTCAACACTGGAATTTGATCAGTTGATCGCTTTCTGGGGGGCTTCGTTGCGAAACAATCGACCACCGGTTGCGATTGATTGTACCTCATTCGAGTGTGGCCAGTATATTTTTAAAAAATTAAATAAAATGATGAAACAAAAAAAAATGAAATTTTTCTTCAAATTTTCCTTGAATTAGCCTCTCCAAGCTGGAATGGATGATGACTAAACAAAACCTCATGACGCACCAGATTCATTCTATTGAGTTGAATTGGATAAAGCTTTATCAAATTAGTTAATTTCAGAAGGCCCGAACTCTTGCTAGCTGGTCGAAATTATCTTGCAAATGTGGACACTGTTTTTGCGTGAAATTTGCTTGTTGAGAATTTTGACGGAAGTTATCAATTTGTTTTCCATTTCTTTCAAATCCTTTCCGGATTTGAGTTTTGTCTCGGCTATACAAAGCAGTAATGCCGCATCTGCGCTGGCTGGCCGTGAACACTACCACTCATCGACGAATTTCGCCGTCATAATAGTCCCGGGCCGTTGTTCATAACCATCAATTTTCAAGTGGTGATTTTCACTTAACTATGACTTTATTAAAGAATCAATCCGATCGATTAAACAGTTTCACAATACGATTGTTGTTATTGATAACCACCTCCTTGCTTCGTCCGTCAATCCATGCAGATCCTCGATTCTTCCTTCGAACCTGGTAGCCTCACAACTGCTTATGGCTGGCATATGGTTGATTGTTTGTCGTTCTCCGCATTCGCACCATGGTAATGGCGCTAGCTGCCACTCGAACATTGATGACCGAATCCGACCGCAATCTGTCCGGATTCTGTTCAGCGTCGACCATTGCTTCAGCGGTAACTCCTCTCCTGCTACTCTGATGCCCGGATTCTCCACCAGCCAGCCATTTGCCACATTCGCCTCTCTCCGAAGATCCAACCAATCGTCCGCCGAGCTGTTGGTTCCCCGTTCCACGAATGATTCGTATGTCGGTCGCCGGGCGGGTAGGCGACGCACCGGCCAATGGTGCAGTGCATCGTGGATCGAGAGCCCTGGATTCGCCATGATTTTGCTCCACTCGCGCCCCAACGCTGTCTTCCTTCGAATACTCGTTGGTTCAATGTTCGATAGGACGTTGATCCATGGTAGCTCGGTTGGTCGAATGGTTCCAGTTATTGTGCAAGTGGTGATCTTTTGTTAGGCATTCGCGACTTCGAACCAAGAATTTCTGATGGAAAATGTCAAGATGTGATTGTGCTCGGTCAAGGGCCTCTACGTTTGTTGGCCAGCCCTGCAAAATTTGAACGACACATAGTTGAGCTGCTGACAAACACGTTTCTAAAGGGAGGCGTTCACAATTTCGGAGGAGACGACCTACGAGATGTGATCGCCCCATTCAAAATAATTCGAAGATTTGCATAAAGAAGATGGCTACAGTTCTGCGTTCGCATGTCAGATGAACCTTGAATATGCTATTATTATCAAAACACATTTTCAGAAGAGGCAGATAATTTACTGTTCACATTCGCTCGTACTGAACGGATATTTCCATCACCGAACCCAAACACTCATTCGTCTCGAACGTTCTAGTGATAATTTTCGATATGATAAACGATTCAAGACCGACGATTGATCTCGAAAGCATTACGTGGCTTGATCACGTCCAGAGGCCAGCCCAGAATATCACTCTATCAAACGACCCCTGCAGCTAAAATATCATGATTTCGACCTTGAACGAGGCATGCTTTTTGACCAGAACGGCAGAACGAAATACATATACAATAGATCGATGCTGTGCATCAAATTGACGAATTGAGCAAACCGATGAAAACATATTCATATAATTTTACATATTGAAAAATCTAGTGTAATGATGACGACGACGACAACTACCGCGATGATGATGACGATGATGATGATTCTGTCAATGATGATGGTGAAGCTCCCGATATGATGATGGTTGCATTCAAGCACAGTTATTTTATAAAATTATTATTTATCTACAGACAGACATTGTGCCTCGCAAACCAAACGGTTGACGTTCAGTGTGCCGATGCGAGAGACGTCGGTCGTAACGACGATGACGACGACGACGAGGACGACGCCAGCCGATTCTGTAACGAGGCAAACAAACACTATGCAAAGCGTATTTCATTATGATTATTATGTTTTCTGTTTGTTGTTAGCATTGCTGTTGATGATGAAATTGAAATAAAAGTGCTTGATTTTCGGGTCGATATTGAAACCATAGTTGAGTATTGGGAAAAATCTAAAATCCAGATGAGTAAATATGCACAATGGCCAACTAGAAAATGTAAATTTTGCCGACTTGAAATGTTTACATGATTCGGCCACTTGAATTAATGATAACCCTTTTCCATGTCGGGGCATTGAGAGTCATCCGTCAAAATGTTGTTGGTGTGGGTGTGTGTATGTGTGTGTGCATGTATTCGATTCGTTGTGTAGAACTTCCTCCGGTTTGTGCGAAAACGGTTCGTGTCGAGCGCAGCATTTCAACGCCACATCATCATTCGGGCAGTTGTCAGCGCCAAGAATATTTCATTCGAACTACTCGAGAAAATCCGCATTTAATTATTATTTATTTTTCGTGTAAATTCCAGTCAAAATGATGGATGAACGTCGAAACCGTTCCGTTGAATGAATCGACGTTTATCAATCAGTCATGTGCGTCAAGTCTGACTGAACTAACGAGACGAAGACATCAGTCATTTTGAGTGTTTTCGGCCGTCGAATGGAACGAGCCAATCAATTCACCGCCCGAACGGCATTCACCAGAAGCGAGGGTTAATTATCAAGCAATAATAATGTTATGCAACTCGTGCACATTTAGTCACCCACTTGGAAATGGCATGTCTTTCAATCTGCCATTTGTGCTGGGTGTGAATGGTGAAAGGGTTCGTTTCGTTGCAATGGCAGGGCGCTGGCACATGGGGTTGCCAAGATTTTTCTTCAAATGTCATTCCGGTTGACACACGTTTCACTTCTGGAATTGAATTACTGCGGTGTTGAATTATCTACGGTCGATCGGGGCGGAGGTGAGAAACTGCTGGAAATGCCACACACCATATGACTTCCATTTTTAGGGTTAAAACTTTGATGTTCATTTTGACGGAATCTTTTTCGCTTCCACCGATTTTCGTTTTTGTTGGAGATTCTCGGTTGTTGATTGTTTTATCATTTTTCGTTACTTAGAGGCGCTTAATGAAAGATTAGAAAATTTCCCAAAGAAAATAAACATCTGCGTTGCGTTTCAGTTGAGATGCTGATGGATGAATGGGTGTGAGAGAACGAGAGAAAGAGGGATAGAAAGAGCGAGAAAGAGTGATGAATGATTCAATGGAAGGAGATTCGAATAGGAAATTTGCATTTCAGGAAAATGTTCCGAAACATTTCCACGAACGGAAAGAAGAGAGAAGAGAAGAGAAGAAAAATCTGCCAAAAAACCGAGAATAAACCTCATTAAATCGACATCGTACCCCTTTGCGGCTTCGATGGCGTGGCCCAAAAGCATCTAGTTGGTCTTTTATTCGAAAAAATGGAAATGAAATCATTTTTCAGTGTCTCGTCTCGGAAAACGTCATTAAATGCTCTCACCAGAAACGATAGTCCGACATTAATTTGAATGTTGGTGAAGCATTTTCGAGTTTTCCGCAAACAATAATTGCATTAGAATGGCATCAAGTAGCCGAGCCCTGAATTCGTCTGAATACTTTTATGTGCAAATGTGTCGAATTAATAGCATTTCACGTTTGATATGCAGAAACGGAGTTCAACTGTTCGGTCAACGACCCTGGTCGTCCACACCCCCCAAACACCCTGTTTCCATTCAGGCCATTTGCCATTGCATTCGAAAACTTTATTTAATGACTTTTCCAATTACCATCGAACGAACCTCAACTCATCCATTTCGAATGGGAAATTATCTTTGAATCCATCATCAATGACCGACCGACGCGCCCGACCATTGTCCGAACCGGTCATTCCATCAAGCGGAACGGATGATATTTGGCAACGATGTGGCCATTCGGCCCCATTCGGCCCCATTCGGCCCCACCATTCGGGGCAAAAACTCTCCACTCTCCAACATAATTGATATCAATGCGTACAATTGCAGATAAATCGAATATAATTCTTGTTTATGTCGTTTACATTTCTTCTTCTTTGCTCTCGGTTTCTTTCAATTCGATCTTTCGACTCTGTTTCGCCGTTCAAACTTGATGGTAAATATTTAAAAGCAAATCCCGGACGGTTTTCGTTCATTTCCAAAGATCCGAAAATGGTGAAAGACACAACCAAAGATGTTACCAGAGAAAAGAAGCGAAAAAGGAAAAACCATGAGAATGTCGGAAAAGCATATCGCCTCCCCCCTCGATATGGTTATGGCTATCTAATGGTTTCCGATGCCATCCACTGTCGTCTTGGATTTCTTTGCTTTTTTGTTATTTCTCTAAATTCGCATCGAGACTGGAAATTCTCTTCTTCTTCTTCGCTTTCTTTCTCGATTTTTTCGAAAAGTGAGGAAAAAAAGTATAAATAAATAGGCATCTCTGTGGGGTAAATAGATGTTTGGTATCCTTTTACCCGTAGTGGACATGATGATTTATGAGCCCATCTATTATGAGCCAAGAGAAAGGTCAACAACGGTGTGGATGTGTTCCGATTGAGAGAATGCCATTCGTGTGTGT
>JANSTV010052237.1:0-13712 GCA_027564135.1 Lestremia cinerea
GTGCATTGTATGCGTGCACACGCACTACAGAAGAGCGTAGCAAGATGCGCGCGTGGGTTGTGTCGATGCGGGTGCGACTGTGACGAATTATTTTGCTATTTTTCAAAAAGTATTCGAAAACAATTCGTTCTAGGTGGTCGCAATAAAAGCACTTAATTTATTTTGTTCTTTTGTCCTTTCATTTCCTTTCTTTGATTTGATTTTTGTGTTGTTCATCTTGTTTCATTATTTGACTGCTTTGTTGCATCGGGGGTGATCAGGTGTTGGGGGTTGAGCGTTTGTTTCGATTCTATTCGGATTCGGTTTGCTTTGGATTGCTTTGGATTGAATTTTAATTTTTAATTTTATTTTAAAATGATGAAATGAATTGAGATGAAATGGAATGGGGTGAAGTGATTTAAGATGAAATGATTTAATTTAGTTTATGATTTAATTTAGTTTGTGGTTGAATTGGTTTTGTTGTTTTTAATTTTGGTTTTCTGAATGGATTAGGTTTTGTGTGATGTCTTTGATTTGTCTGATTTCGGTTGTTGGCTACTTGACTGGATCTGGAATGATTGGCTATTGAATGCTTGTTTTAGGTCTGGAAGGATTGATTATTGAGTGTTGAATTTTATTCTGAATTATTATGATTCGGGTTGATTTGGTTAGCTTTGATCGAGTTGTGATTGATTTTTGATTCTTGATTTTGGTTTACTTCTTTTATTATTTATTCCTTTAATTTAATTTTAATTTATTTTATTTTCTATTTTATTTTATTTTATTTTATTTTAATTTAATTTAATTTATTTTATTCTTTTATCCTTTCATTTCCTTTCTTTCTTTTATTTTGTCCTTTTGTTCTTGAATTCTGTTGTGGTGATCTGGCTGCATCCACTGAGGATTGCCTCCGCGACGGAATGTTGATACGAATGATTCTGTTTTTACAGGATTATTATGGACCCCCGGAGTGGGAGGAGGGGATTACCGTCATGGTTTTCGAACTCATCCATCAGACCACACCTGATTCTTCCGCGTGTCCAGGATCAAAAGGTTTCCTCCTCTAAAAAGCTACATGTTGAGCATCGACTTGATTGTCTGAAATGGAATGAAGGAGGATCAGAATGCGATGAGTGCTCTGAGGAGGTGAAGAAGTGGAATGAGATTTGGAAGATGCGTCGACTCAACCGGCTAAGAATGAATGGCTTCAACCAGAGCCCCTTAATATCCACATCTATGGATGGTGATCCGGACAATTGCGTCACTACTATGGACACGACTGCTGAATATGATTCGGATGAAGAAGGAAATTTGGCGCGTTGCCTTCCGACGTTCATCGCATCTTCCTGGGGCTTCCAAAGAAAGGTTCCTCCTCTACGAAACTCTTCCATGGTCATGGTTGCCCCGAGACATAGAATTGGAGATGTCATCCCCCTTTCTGTGGGTAGTGTTGCTGTACAAGTTGATTATGTCTCTTCGAGCCTGCCTGATGACAGCTGAACGTGTTTGGTGGTGTTTTGTGGTATTTTTGCATGTTTCGTTGTTCCTTCTTAATAAATGCCGGATCGATCCCTTGGCTCTTACTTTATGTTTATCTGTTCTTATAGTTAAGGGAAATGACTGTTGTTGTTTGGAGGGAGAAAGAATTTTTCTGGGTGATGCTTATTGATGGATTCGACAGCTGATTGGTGGTGAATTATGGAGGGTATTGTGATGGTTCTTAGTACTGCATCTTTTGGACTTGGCGACGTGTGTGAACATTTACCAGGATGAGGTGGACATGAGTCTATCATTACGAGGTTTGTTTGGAAGGGGGATTGAGGTGAGCGGGACAGGGAGGTCGGGCTATGCCTTATGATGGTGAGACTGTGGGTCCACTTCATATAACATGAGAAAAAAGCGGTTCAGTGTTGGCCGAAGAGGCAAGTTTTTATTATTATTTTATTATTATTATTATTATTATTATTATTATTATTATTATTATTTATTATTTTATTATTATTATTATTATTATTATTTTATTATTATTATTATTATTACTGCGCTGTTACAAACTACTCACACCGGCATTCGCCGCCGCTGGGAAAAATCGAAACAATGAGGTACACCACTGCCGGCCAATTTTCACGCAGCGCAAACGTCTAGATGCAATTCATTATATAAATTGAACGGCTAACAGCGAACATAATTAAGAAGAAGTTTTTCGAATTTCGGTGCCACAGCACTATGAAGCAAAATTATTTTTAACCTCATCGTTTTGGCTGACCAAACAGTTGAACATATGCATAGCTGCTAGCCCGTGATGACGATGACGTTGTACATAGAATGTTTAAATCGCGTTTTGCATTTGCGAATCGGTCCACGCGTATGGAAACCGATTTTTGCCTAAAAACTCATCAATTTCCCTCCATTTCATATTGGGATCGTGTTTTGTACGGTTTCAAATAAAAAATACGGTTTTCCAGCTCGAAGTTACATTTGCGTCTCTGGTTCAGGTAGGCATGGCATACCCATATGAAAACGTCATATTCTGAATGGCACATTTGACTTTTTATTCATTTTTCATGGTTTCCAAGCACATTCGAAAAATTGTCCAATTCGAGGGGCAATAGCATCCAAGCCTCAGTTTGGTCGCGGCTCAAAGATCAGTTCATCCGAATGCTGTTGTCATAGTGCAGTAGCATTGCAATTGTTACTGTATGATCGCAGTTAAGTTATGTTCAAAATGATTATGCGACAGAGAAAATTGTTGATGAATAGAGCTTGATTCGACCGATGGGTTTCGAAATACAATACAGAGTCGAGGGTTCGTGTCAGATGAATGTTTCATCAAGTCAAACAATAAACTTGGCATTTTGCCACAGATCTTGTCGATGTGCGTTCGAGTGTTGGTTGTTTGTTTCTTCTTTTCGAATGCAAAACCGCATCTGAATTTAGTGTTTGTATATCTTTCATTACGTGAGCAGATCGAGTCGATCAATTGAAAGAAAGGAAAGAAAAGCGAAGACTTTCTGTCGAGAGTAAGACAGAATTGGAGACAAAGAGCGGTGACAAAAAAGCAGCAGTGTCATCAACAACAAGAGAATCACTCACATATATCAAAACTATTTGAAACATTTCGAATTTATGGTTTTTTGTGCGTCCCGTGTTTTGGCTAGTACACTGCTGACTGCTGGCTAGAAAACTACTAGATCTAAATACATTGTTTAATCGTTTGGCGGAGTGATTGCAGCGAGATCGATTGCCCAAATCGGCACACCGCGAGTGACGCACTAATCGTTGTTGGCTCTGGGTTGTTGATTGTTATTGAAAGTCAACGCGACATTGTATTCATAATTTCAAGAGCGATTGGTCCGGATTCAGAGGAGTGTGTGTAAGTTAAGTTGGACACTAGAGCAATCTTCAATAAAGAAAATTCCATCAGAACATCAGTGGTTCAAACGAAGGTGAACAGTGATCTGTGTGCCGGTGGTTTTTGGTGCGAGGGACCATCAAAACACAATGGCTCCGAAGTTGCATGAGTTCGCGGTGACGCTTCAACGCGATGGACCTCAGATAGTTTGGGGCATACGCTTGGTCGGAGGGAGCGATTTGGACACTCCACTTATCGTGACAAAGGTTTGTCTATATTGTTCACTCAATTTCATTTCTCAGCCTGTGTTTGTCCGCTTTCACTGAAAACTATCAGGACCTTGACATGAGTTTTCGAGCTCGTTTGACCGTAAACAGGTTTGGTCGTCTAGTTTCTGAACCCGAAGATCATGAAGACATAGTTGTTTACTTTTTTGTATGCTGTAAGAATTTTATCGACTCATACTGTTAACCGTGGATTCTCTTGGGGTGATTTCCGACCCAAGTTAATCACGATTTTGGTAAATCGAGGTTGAGTCCATTTCTCAACCTGTTCTGCTTGCACTTCCTCAACGATAACAATGAAATGACCGTCAGAAATTCTGTTTGTGCTTTGATTGGTTGTCCACCGTTCACAAATGTGTATTAGTGCCATTCGAAAACGGCACATCCCCTTACCCTTTCCAATCTGCGAACACCGCCCTCCTACTGAGCCAAAATTACAGCTTCCTAGGACTTAACCCGCGGAAGAACAATCGTTTGACTTGGCTGAAAACTACATAAGCAACCGCAAACGTGTTCCTCATTCAACCTCGCCGCAATCGTTGCTCTAAACTCTAGATGCAGAATACTCTGTCGAGTAAGGACCTGATCTATCGATGACCATGCCATTGTCTTTGCCACCTCCAGCAGGCAGAAATCGATGTGCGATTTGTAACGTAAAAAAAAACGCAAATATGTACAACAAATATTTTCTGTAAAAAAAATCGGTTTGTAAGGCCAAACACATCAGAAATATTTGTGTATATTTTTCTTCGCAACTGAAAGCCAATGAGTAAAAGATGAATTGTGATGAATTCCGAAGAGTTTCCAGACGTTTTTTTTTTTGAAAACTTACATGTGGGTCGAAAACGACGCAAAAGTTCAAAAATCGTGATCAAAATCTACGGTCCAACTGTTTCACATTTCATTACCAAAATTTCTCAGCTGACGGAAGCCAAATTATAAAGAAACAAAAAACATCAAACATTTTTCCACTGGCATCGGCATCGCTCTTGCTCATTTAGTTTTAGGTTTTATAGGTTTTATTTAATATGTTTTATATTGTATTTCAATTCTTATCAGTAGGTGCTTTTCATCCTTTCACGGTTGCTCTCGTTGGTTTGTGCTGTGAAAGTGCAGTGTCACAGCATAACCGATCGCGGTGCAGCATGTCACTTTGCACTGCTCTAAACAACAAGGCGCAACGAGTGCGGCTGATAACGGTGAATTGTATGCGTGCACACGCACTACAGAAGAACGTAGCGAGATGCGCGCGTGGATTGTGTCGATGCGGGTGCGAGTGTGACGAATTATTTTGCTATTTTTCAAAAAGTATTCGAAAACAATTCGTTCGAGGTGGTCGCAATAAAAGCACCTATTGTACATTATTTCATCGATGAAATTATTTGTACTGCCTTCAAATCATTCTTTTTCAATAGTTATCCATTGTTCCATTGATTGAGGGCTCATTCAAATAGCTGAGCTGATCGGTTCAGAGTCGACACACGAACGAAGTATTCTTAACGTTGTGCTATGCGGTATGATATGTTTTAGCTCATTTGATTTGAGGCCATCCGATGTGCGTCATTCATTGATTGTTTTTGATATTCCATTTATTAATTCGTTTGCTCAGCTGTCAGGAGCTCACAATATTGTTGGAAGAGTGCGATCACTCGTTTCAGTTGGGAGATCAGTTCTTCGATAAGCTTTCTCATCGTCAATCCATTGCCAGGCAGTTATATAAATAAATCACACACACACAACGGGCCACAGAGCGCACACACTTGCCAAGTGACACAGATGTTTTGATGTTATGATTAACTGAGCTATGTGTAACGAGGACAATGAAACGGCTGATTACTTGCCGTTGCCGTTCATTTTAATAACTGAATATTCGCACATGCGTGCCAGTGCATTTGACCATGAAAATAATTGAATGCCAGGCGATTGGGTCCTGTGTGGCGTTGATGATTCCTTGAACTAGGCCGTGCGACGATCCCATTCTGAAAATATTTTTATTGTCAACACCTTGTATTGATAGTTCCTTTGCTACCTTAAGACAACGTATTGCTCATCGAGTCTTATTTGTAGGTCCAATTGGGTAGTCCAGCTCATGGCGCACTGCTCCGTGGCGATGTGATAACGAAAATTGAAGACTACGATGCCCGTGACATTCTACATATTGACGCGCAGCACATGTTCAAAACGGCCGGCAATTCGATCAAGCTAGTCGTTCACAGAGACAATAAACTAACAGTCGCGAGAAATGTCATCAGTGCAGAATATTCCCGGTGCTCGTCCGTTGTTCCGCCCTTTAGTCCGAATATCAATTTGCTTAGTCCGAATTCGCTCAGTGACGTCTTTCACAGGTACGTTCATCGCTTCAACCACCTTCAGATAATTAAAGATTTGGTTCCATTTTGTTACAGGGCGCCATCTCCGTTGCGTGCGCTGGCGACATACGCTACGGCCATTGAATCACCAGTCACCTCACTCCCACGAACAGAATTTCCTCGTTTGAATGAGTCTGGCAGCTTCATTTCTTCACAGCGGCCCGATTCAAGAAGTTCGTCGTGCTTCAGTCCAATGCCTACACGGGATCATCAACAAAATGTGGCTGAGGAGACTTCTGCTATTATTACGCAAGTGAGTATTGCAAACCTCGAGTTCAATTGCGCAGATCATGACCAGTCCTTAATGAAATGGAATTAGACATTTCTCAACCAAAAATTATTATGTCGATTTTGACTATTCTGATTCGTATTCGCTTAGCAAAGCATACGTTTAAAAACAAACGAGCAAATTGAGCAAGTGAGCAATGTGACTGCAGTGCCGACGGGCGGCGGAACATTCATCCGATTCTGTTGACATAGTGACCAGAGGTGTGCAAGTTCCAAAAAAACAACGATAAACCGAAAGATCTCTAGAGAGACATTGATAGATCGTGTTGAATTACATTGCCGGCTTGTTCGTGGTGGAATCTTCGACTACTCACTCCTACCCTCATGATGATGACTAATGACGATTCAATTATGACTGTGAATCCAAGTTCCATTATTCATCTAATCTGTTATTTCTGAAGCTCAATGAAGAAATTCGGTACTTGAGAATGCTGATTTACTATACTGTGGCACTAAAAAACATTTGCCTTGAAACCTGATAAATATAGATTGTTTGCTCAGATTTTTTGCCGCGGCTTACACTTTGCACTTCAATCGAGCACAATCTTTGCAGCAAACTTCATATGAAAAGATTTTCCCCGCGGGTTTTGAAAAATGCCAAATAAATTTTCGTGTGCGTGAGTGTTACTGTGCAATCTCTGTTAGTCAGCGCAGCCTGTAAGATTCCAAAATGCGGTTACAGGACGAAGCAGTCATCAAGGAATTTGAAAATTTGACAACACCAGTGAGTCGATCTATTAATTGGCATTTGCGACAAGACGAGACTATCGCAATCGTACTGAAGGCCATCAACATCAAAAAGAAATATACTCTTCGCACGGTGGAATAAATGTTCTCAAACTTAACACATACGGTGCTTATGAACATCACAACCAATACACCCGCACACTCTTTGCTAATGCTTCGTCATCTTTATTCGGTCGAGCTTCGTTCTAATATGTTTCGAAGAAGCATCAAAATGTGCGAGATATAGAATTTTCTTCCACATTTCTCCCACCCAAAAAATGGCGGCGACGGAATGACGGAGACGAACACAGTAAGAAATATTTGCTTGAGAAGCGTTGTTGTTGTTGTTCAGGCCACTATCGTTCGAACGGGAGAAAAAAAGAGCAAAACCATTGCTTTTTCTTTTCTTCTTGGCAAATGAACCACGTCTTCGTCATCATCGTCAATTGAGCCATTGGAACGTCGCTGGTCTATCATTTGATTCAGTTGAGTTCGAGAAATATTCAGTGCAACAGATTCTTGAGAAGAGTCTTACGTTTCGCAACCTGGACATTTTTAAGGTGGCGCTTGAGATTTGAATTTGCCATTGTTATTTTTGCGTGTGTTTTTTGCTTCAATTTTTCATATTCGATCTCGGTGACGCGGGGGTTTGGTGCGATCTGTGTTACAAACATAATTTTGAAGAGTGGATTTTCAAGCGATTCTTGCTGGAATTTACCACTGCGCTCAAGCTCAAATCGTCCGAAGCCCAGGTCTGCGAGTTTCGAATGGAAAATGAAAGTTGCGTAGGGTGAAAGAAAAAGATTCGTTTACTTTCTTCCAGTGAAAATTCAGTCCAAGTGTTTCTCGTACTTATTGTGCAAACGGCATTTTCGTTGATTGTTGATTGGCCAGAGACAAAAGCAGCCCCATCTCATCAACAATGGCTACCTACTACCGACTTCGACAGCAACCAGCTAGCAAATACATTGTACATCCCCATTACACCAGTGACAACGAGATCTCGAACGAAGCGATCGGCCATCAAGTAAGCATCCCAGCTACCTACTTAATTCCACTACGTGGTTCCTATCCGGAGCCCAGTATTCTAGAAATATTGAAATTCGATACATGCATGTATAAACGTCATTCGGCGTTCATCGTTGTCTTTGTCGACATCGAGCGGACCTCATTTGCGCTTTGCGTGGGACGGAAATAAAACTCGAAATTCAAGTCGATTTTTTTGCTTTTCGTCGTCTTTGATCACCATCATAGAGATCAATTCTTCATTTTGAGTCTATTTTTCGATCAAATCCACAAATCCATGCGTTCACCTGCACCTGTGATAATTCAAATAGTATTTTTTTTTAAATAAATCGTAACCTGCTGATAATTTAAAACTTGAATTCTTCAACGAAAGCACTCGTCATTGGATGGAAGGCCAAAAAAAAAACACCGAGGCTGAATACAATAACGGAATCAAAATGCAGGACAAATGATTAAATTTCAATTAACAACGCCAATCGAAGCATTTTATTCGTTCCATATTGACATTCTGATTCGTGTCGCAAACTGGCGCTCTGAGTTTGCTTTGCCGCTTTAATTTTTAATACACTGTTTGCCGTCGGTTATTTTGTGTGATTTCGCAAATAATAAACAAACGGCCGAGAGAAGTTCTATTTTTAAGAGTTGAATCGAACCGCCCGTTGCCCAGTTGAGAAGGATTAAGTGAGACGGGACGCCAGCAGCAAGAACAGAAAACGATAAAATAGCTCTTGTTAGCACCAGATCGAAAGCTACGTTCGATGAAAAATCCACCAGTCCACATCATTCAAGTCGCATGTTATTGTTAATATCAGCGCCATCGGATGATGAAATCACGTGACGATTGTGAGCGGAAAGATCTCGAATTTCTTGAAGAAACTCTGAAGATAATTCCCGATTGTTTGCTCTCATTCCATTGTTCGCAAATCGCTATGACCAATAGCGTAAATAATCACATAGTCACAAATAATAATAATAATAATAATAATAATCACAATCACATATACAGCTGTTTGAAGAGCCATCACGTTTGGAATATCAGTTTTTTCTACCAGAGACGGATTTGAGAACGTCGAATCTTCATTCTTGGTTACAAATTGGCATATGAAAGATGTAATAAGTATTGGCGGTGCTGTAGACTGTGCTCAACAGGCTCAGTACTTGTTTCATTTCAACCTTTTGCTCGCCACATTCCACAACCAAGGGGTCAATGCCAAGCTCATCTAAGTTCAAGTTCAACCCTGACTTGGGTTTGGCTAGCTCAACTATGCGTCGACCGATGTCCAAGGCCTTGCATCCATCACCGGACAAGGCAGCCACTTTGGCTGACAGCAAATGAATCGTCGCTATTGGAAAAACACTAAAAAATATTTGCCTTCTTTAATCGCCTTTGGAAGATATCGATTATATGCTGTTTTGTGTGCGCCGCGAAGTGCATCAGATAATGCCCGTTCGGTTAGATCCAACGAATTGGGGATCTCAGCAGTTTTCGGACACAGGCTGTTTTTCCGGTACCTAAAAATGACCTAAAAGACAATTAAGGCATCTTTTCATTGCAAGAATTTTTTTCCTACTGGGTGTTCCACTGACGTACATGCTCGCAGATATGGAATCTCAGATATGGTTCTCTTTCTGTTTCGCCGATGCTCAGCGCTTTTCGAGCTTTTTCATTCTTCGCCATTGGCAGTCGGGATTTCGAATATATTTCCTTTGTTCCGGTGGCGTAACATTGACCATTTTATCGGCTCTTCTTCCATCAGTTAGTAGTATCGCTCTCTGTTTTCGTTTGCCTTTTTCATTTGCATCGGTCGGCGCCTCGGCTGCTGCTGGTGCACATTTTTGTACCTGATCAAGAGTATATCGACGTGATCGAGTCAACATTTTTGTTCATCAGAATTCTTGCTGTGCCTCTTCAAGATGATTTTCTATCTTAATGCGCGGATGAGATATGTATATATATATATGTACGGATGAGATATGTACATTCCATAGATTTTACATATATTCGACCATCAGCAAGGGCAAGGGATTGACTCCAGTCAACAAGGGAGATATGTATATTCAATGCAATACACACATAGACGTCAAACTACTTCGAGTTTCTCACAGCAGAGGGCGCTTCATTTCTGACATATCTGACATTACACTTTACAGTTTACACTACAGATGGCGTTCACTCATGATTCGGGGGGGGGGGGCAGAGCAGGCGCAACAACAACAAAAACATTCAGTCCACATTTGGCACAGCCTTGGTACCCGCTCCAAATTCACCACCCACCCCAAATTCGCCATTCAGTTCTTTTTTCACCCCGTCAATTTGGCTGGCGAATCCACTAGTTAAATTTAATCTCAGTATTTTAATCACTCTTCTTTGTTATTGTTAGCGCCTTATTTCGTTTAATTTCGTTTAATTTCGTTTAATTTCGTTTAACGTAATGATCTGACATTTACGTAATGATCCGTTTACTCAAGGTGAAATTCGACGTATGGTGAAAGAAGCTAGAATATAGATTATACAATATGGACTGGATATTGATTAGGACGTGATTTTTAATTATTTTTCAAATCTCTATTCAACTTTTGGTTTATTTTTCATTATCAAACGACCAAAAATCAATTGGTGCTAGTCTCCTGACTTATTTTTAGACGCCTTGACATTGACTCGTTTTTCATTCTCACCACCGTCACAAGCACGGCGATCAAACAATAACTGATCAAAATGATGACTTTCATTTTTTCGAATGTTTTGAAGAATTTATTCATCGAGTCTTTGATTTTGGTAAGAAGACGCACAAGCTGATATTTCAAAACATTTGGAGCTCGTTACATGAATCAAGAAAGATTGTTTGTATTGGTAGGACTGGAGTCAACGCATCGCCTGAATTGAAGTGCACTGGAAAGGAATCACGAATGTTGTAATCAATCGCATCGCCTTTCCTGGCGCGATGATTTTGGTTTCACTCGATGTTTACTCGCCAAACATTTGACATTGTAAATTAAAACATTTTATTTTCATAAATAAATTCCGCCACCCATGCATAAATTATTATTAACTGTTTTGCTCTGAGATACACAGAACCGCTCGTACTGAACTAATTCGATTGGTATTTTTAGAATGTTCAGCCAAATATCTCGGCGAAATGGTGTATCGTACCTACATTTAATGGTTGCTCGATTGTGCGGCGAAGAATACAGCTGCTATGGCATTGTAGTCGTAACGTGAAGGTCAAGCGATTATTCAATGAGAATGAATGGCGAATTCGAAGAAGCTGAGATGCGAAAACAATAACTATTCGAGTGAAACCAAACATTTCATCGACGTTGTTGCCATGGGATTCTTTTTGGAGATATCAATAAACGGCAAAACGGATTGACTTAAGACTTTTATTTGTTTTCAGCCATATCGCACAACTCCTTTGATTCTACCAGGAGCTAAAGTGAAGAAGGACCAGCAACCAACAGAGAGCTACCTGAGACACCATCCAAATCCAGCAATGCGTGGGCCAGTCCACCACGTCGATGATCTTCTGTTGAGACAAAGAGTGAGTGATCTTAGAGTCGATTGTATTGAGGAAAGGAGCGATTAAAAAATTGATTCATCACTGTGTAGGTTGCCGATTCAGTGCTCCATCGCATCGTCCCGGAAGACACCAGAAGTGGAAAGGTTTGATTGAGAGCAGACTATTCTGATCAGGAATGCAATCTCACGGACATTTATATTTCAGGTATCACACAAACAATTTAATTCACCAATTGGTCTTTATTCGGACAACAACATCGAGCACACTATACGGCAAACGGTTCCAAACTCGACGCCGTAAGTATATCGTTTCTCATCACATCACTCAACGATGACCATTGAATACACTAGAAAACACCCGATTCCCAAACCGAGCCTCATCCGAAAACATTGATCAAACAGAATAAAGGAAAAGAAACACACAGCCGACAAAACAAAACACAAACAAGAGAAAACATGTTGAAAGCAAATTATTTTCGTGTACCTCTAAAACTGCTCATGCACATGGAAAGCTGAAATCAGAATGAATTTATTTATGGAATTTTTCCGCATCGCAAGTTAGGTTCATTCACTTAACAAAACTACCGCTAACGCGTCACACTAGCACACTGCTTCCAAGCAAGTGACAATAAATCGACCAACGAAATATCTGCTTTTTAATCCTGATTCAGATCAAAGCCGGACAGCCCTTTGCCAACAAAAATTGACGGGTAATTTTTCGATTTGATTTGGTTCGACCGTTAGCATTAAACCACCGACGCATACGGTAGAGAGGCAATATTTCTCTCTCTCTCTCTCTCTCTCTAGAAGAACATTAATGGGGCTTGAGGAGTGGTGTATAGTGTTATTTCGTCTAGTCTGTGTTTGTTTTTTTTCTGGCTACCCTCTAAATCGTCCGTTCGTTTCCTTTGGGTCGCGAGTTGGAGATCGTGATCTTCTCGGCTGTGCTTTTCGTTTGGTTGGTTGGTTTGGTTTGGTTTTTCTTTTCAATTTCATCAATTTCTCAAAATTTAATCTATGTACATGTTCTCGAAGGCAATTGACAGATATTTTAGTCAACTGTTTGTCAATATTTTCACCACTTGTCTTTTTGTGTATATTTTATTGACTCCCCTCATTTCCTTAAAAAAGAATGAAGAAGAAAACTTCATACCAACAGAAACCATTCGAAATTGCTTATGAAAAAAACCCAGAACTCGCAAAATTGTTTTGACTAACGAACTTTTTTCTTTTGTTGATTCACTCCTCAACACTCACGCTACAAATCTTTCTAATTGTCTTCAACGTTAACACTTGCGTTACCGAAACGTCTCACGGGAAATAGATACAAGAAGACTCTCATCTACGATCCATCGAAGAGCGAGACTTATCGTGCTATCCATGAAGAGCAATACGGCAACCAGCATGTCCATGAGATTCCGGTTCAAGTGCAGGGCAAGGTGTATCAACCACCAAACCGTTTGGTTCCAGGAAAGGTATGTCATATGCGGCGCAAAACGATTTCCATATTGAATATTTTTTAATTGCAGAAACCGCAATCAAGCTACCCACCACCAAACCCACAAACCTACCAAAACGTAAGTTTTCATCGAAATGTTACGGGCCAGCCATTTCCGAGTCTCACACACACTTCCCTATGAACACAAATCGCCTCTTTTTGACGTCCGAAAGACATTTCTGAACGATGTCGTTTTGATGTCGTTTTATTGTCTTTTTGACGTCTTTCCGAAATCGACTGATCGAGCGCCGAGGATTGGAAATCTAACACTACGGAGCTTGTTGCTGAATTTTGTCCTTCTCTAGATCTGAATCAATTTGAAAAGCTTCAAATGGCCAAATTCAAAAACAAAAAAGACGGTAAGAGGCAGAAAATGTTCACGTCGCAAATGTGTCAAAAGAGATACAAAGTTCACAAAAAACAAAGACAGAGAGACAAGGACGGAAAAAGACAGGAAAAGACAGATTGAGACAATAAATGCAAGACAATACAGGAATTGAGACCACAAGGAACCGCGTTCAAGAATGAAGACTGACTTTTTCATACACAAGAATTGCATTGATAATAACAAATGATCAAGATGAATACTTCTTGTAGTTATTAGGTGCTTTTATTGCGACCACCTCGAACGAATTGTTTTCGAATACTTTTTGGAAAATAGCAAAATAATTCG
>JANSTV010052248.1:0-13712 GCA_027564135.1 Lestremia cinerea
ACCGTTCTCGTGATCATCATGGGCGTTGTGTACAGTCTTTACATTCAATTATCCCACATTGACATATTTCAGTGCTACGATGCCAGAGTCGGGTGAGCTAATCGATAAACAATAGAGCACATAATCATCCCCAAATAGCAACCCGTCTGATTCATGTATTGCGTTTCAGATCGTCGATTCCGCAAAACACGATAACACTGCTTCGCATCGTCTTGTTCATGATAGCCATATTGACGCATGGCCGTCAAGTGGAATGGACCGCCCGATTAGATTTCCTGTGGCAGTTGCAGGCTTCTCATGAGAAACGTGAGATGTCTGTGCTGCAGGAATCGAACAAGCGAATTCTGTACAATCTGTTGCCGGCTCACGTGGCCGCGCACTTTCTGGAAAATCAATTTCGAAATCATAATATCGCCGGCACCATAGGACAGGAGCTGTACTATCAGAGCTACACCAAAGTGGGTGTCATGTTTTGTAGCATACCAAATTTCCATGAATTCTACACTGAAATGGATGGCAATCAGTTGGGCGTCGAATGTTTGCGTCTGCTAAACGAAATCATTGCTGACTTTGACAATTTGCTAACGCAAGACAAGTTCTCGGCAATCGATAAGATCAAAACCATTGGCAGTACGTACATGGCCGCTGTTGGATTGATTCCAGGTAATTGTTCGTCACTGTGCCAGAAACTTCATCGTTGAATGCAAGCACCTTGACACAATTGATTCTAATTTGAATTTTGTTTTTCTATTTTTCCTTCTTCGCTTCTGCCATCATCGACGATGCCATCGATGTGCGTTCTGTGGCGACGTGACGAACATGCAAAATTTCTCTTTTGGTCAGATTACAAAATGCATCCAACCGATAATAATTCGGTGCGCCGTCACATGACTACGCTAATTGAATATGCACGTGCAATGCGAGCATCCATTCAAAATATCAACGAGAATTCGTACAACAATTTCATCACACGAGTCGGTACGTAGTTTGCTCAATGCCATCTCTCTCCCTCGCAGCTTCGTTCAACGCGGGGTGTAGTGTGATCGATTGCATTCGATATACATTGAATTGACATTTCGTTTTGTTTTGTTTGCGACAGGTATTAATATCGGGCCCGTGGTTGCCGGTGTTATTGGAGGTATGTCGATGTGATTGATTGACGTGACTGAAACGCGATTATTCACTTGTATCCATTGTTTGCTTTGCAGCGCGGAAACCTCAGTATGATATCTGGGGGAACACCGTCAATGTTAGCAGTCGCATGGATTCAACCTCATTGCCAGGAGAAATTCAATGCACTCAGGAGGTGGTCGATAGCTTACAAGGATCTCATTTCGAATTTAGGTAAGCATCGTTGCTCGTCCCGCCTTCGACGGGGTCACCTCATAGTTTACTCATCACATTCTTGAATCGAACAGATGCCGAGGCACAATTAAGGTGAAAGGCAAGGGTGACATGGTGACGTACTTCCTCGCTGATTTTGGAGCCCAAGCACCTAACGGTCAGCGAGCTCAATCTATGGTTTCATATCAATCGTCATCAGCCCGTAATGTGCCCCAACAATCGCAACCAATGTGCGTAAACACCAGTGCGGATAACCGAAATTATCGTCCGAATGTACTCACTGACAGCAACTACTCGAAGAAGAGCTACAACTACATGGCCAGTCCAAATTATCTCCAATACGAGAACACATACCAAAAATACAAGCACAAATGTCACAGCAAAGATGTTAGCAATTTTAGAGATAGCAATAGCCACTACAACAGTAATTTCAAGTCACAGCATCAACCACAGCATCACCATCAGCCACAACAGCCACAACAGCATCAATCACCATATGATTACGATGATCATGTGACGAGCAAGGTGCCGACGGGCAATGACAACGGAAACTGCAAGAGTAATAACACGATGCAAACATTATCTTCGGACGACGAAGGCGGTTTCCGACAGAATTTGTTGAACATGAAGAACCAGTTTAACCATCACAGTGTTGCCAATGGCAACAATAATTACAGTACAAAAGAGATAGAACCGTTGTTGCATAATAGCGGACCGGGTATTGTGCAAATCCCGAAGGTGAGAACCGTCGGAAATTCTTTCTCAGCTTCAAAATAATTTCGTTTTGATTCCAGCAACAGCAACAGCTACAGCAAAACATGCACAATGGTGGCCACAACAGAGGACTGAAGTACGAGCCGCCACGTTATGCCTGTCCGGGATCGATGATTCCTATGCAGCATATGCCGCATCCGCATCCAAACATGCATCAGTCGCAGTTCCATCAACCGATTCAACAGCAACTCGCCCAAAGAGCAGCGCCGCCGGTGCCGTCAAACCGACCGTACATGAAGCCGCTGCCAAAACTTCCGCCAAACATCGACGAAGGCACTGAGCGATCATCCACGGAGGACATTAGCTCGCGGCCATATTCCCCAAGTTTGAGTTCATCGAATGAGGACATTCTGAAGCCGACCGCCAATTTGGGTGATCGAGGAGATTGTTCGGGTTCATCGGTCGACATGCTGAATGCTCGTTATCAAACTCAACCGGATCCAGAGTGGTTACTCCGGGCCGGCTTCGGTGGCGGCAAGATCAACTCGATCGATTTGGCGTACTTGAAGGACTTAGACATTAGTTCGACGACAGAAAGTCACGCACCATCAACCCTTCCGCCGAACAACAAAGAGGTCGAATCCTGCACGAGCTTCGAGTATCATCAAAGTGGCATCATCAAATCACCATTTCAGCGAGAGATCCAACGCCTGTTGGAGTCTTCTGCGTCGAAAATCCCCGTTCCAATATCGAGAGCCACGTCCTCGACCATCACAACGGCAACTAATCCGATCAACTACAATAATTTGAAATCCTATTCGAACGGCTTGAATGGCCATCCAAACAACAACTGTAGCAAGGCCACAGCGAGAAGCAAATACGAATTTGAAAGCATGGAAAAGCCGAATAATTATTTACAAGTGACTTTGGGTGGAGCTGGTGCGGCCGGAGGCAATCATCCGGTTGGGCTGGAAGCGATCAGAGAAATTGCGAAGCATACAACAGCTTCCGATTCAAGTCAGATGTAAGGCGCTTGAGATGACTCGATCGAAGGACGATGTTTTTGATCAATTCAATTTTTCAGGCAAACTTCCGACACGGAGTCGTGTGAAATGCTCCAAGAGCACAGCGATGAACGCAAACGACACCATTTCAAACAGCACAACGAGCCATTGGAGGATGACGATGAAGACGAGGACGGCGATGATGGCGACGATGAATACAATCTCCAAGACGACTCCGATTTGGTGAATTCGAAAACGATCAATGACATTCTCAAATATGGTGCTGGACATCATTCAATGGACTCGAATCCAGGTGAAACACAGTCTGAGTGGAGTGACGAAGATGACAAAGATGATGACGAGGCCAAAGGTAGGATTCGACTGCGAGCTATTCGAAATCATTTCTATAAACAACATTAATCCACAGGAGGCGCAGAGAGCACTGGCTATATAACGGACGAGCCAGGCTTGGAGAATTGTTCACTTCTGAACGAGGCCGGTTTGACAGACGCAGAAGCAGCATTATCCGACGTCAATTCGTGCAATGCACATGACGTTGATGACACATCGATATCTAGTCGGGCCAGTTCACGGCTACTTAGCTTAGATTCGTTGAGTGGTTTTTACGATTGTGATCAAGATTCGACCACCACCAGCGCGACAAACAAACACGAGAAAGCAATTATGAGTGTATCGCACAAGATTACCAACAAATTTGGGGGCTCTCAAGCACTTTAGGATGAACGCGCGAGCACGGATCTTAGCAGCGGCCAGCATACAATAAATCCGCACAGGACCTACACTACCAATTACAATTACCAATTAACAAGTTAAACGTAAATGAAACGAAAAGGCTAAAAGCAGACAAACAAAGAGATAGTTTTCCATAAGCAACATGACATGAATGAAGACAGAGAACAGCAACCAGACGAAAACCAGGACAAAGACGTAAACGAATGGATATTCGAATGCAACACAATGCAACGGAAAAATGTATTTAAGGAAATTATGAATAAACTCAATTACGATTATGATGATTATTATTATTATTACGATTATTGTCATTCGAGGTGAGCTCTAGAGATTTTATCATCGCTATTATTGTTGTATTCATTGAATTGATTATGAATTAATTTGAATGAATTACTTGAACAAAATGTATGTTTTATTTTGGTTTCGAACAAACAACCGCCAGTTTCGACCCAGTCGGACGAAATCTGAGTGAATTTACTCGAATCGGTGGGTATCCTCCGCCATATCGTTCTATAGCGCCTTGTTCGATATCAAATTGGAAGGAAATTATTTTGAAATTTTTCTTTCTTTATTTTCCTTATTTTTTGAAAAATATATTTTCGGTTGTTGATAATTGGAAAAACTTTATTCGATTTAGAAGATGTTTTGTTTATGAACTCGAAGCGAACAATGATCGAGGGCCGATCGAGTGACTGAAACGTTTGCCCGAAATAAACTATTTTTTGAAGCAACAGCCTAAACGGTCAATTCAAAGAGGGTTTCGTCATATTCGATCGGTCTTCAGCGATTGATTTTCTTAATTTATTTGAACAAAATATTCAATTACATTAATAATTCAAGTAAATAAATGAAACATTGCAAAGCAAATTAAGAAATTTGGTTGAATTATTTTGCAAACTGTTTGCGGAGCTCCGCTTCGACGGATTTGATATCCTCTTGGAGGCTGATGCTGGAGGGATCCAATTTGAGAGCAGCAGACAACTCTGAATGTCCCTGTTTCAGAAACCCTAGTTGAACCAGAGATGATCCACGGAGTGTTAAGCATATTACGCGTTCCCTCAAATTCGACGCTACGGCCGGTTTCAGCAAGTCGAAGGCTTTTGATGTATCAACAGCCTGAAAGGAACGGTTTTTGAGCGGATTTTTTTCAGAATCGGCCGATTGACACTCACGCAACGATTGTAGTTTTCAATGGCGAAATGAGCCGTGGCACGTTGAAGTAGCAGAATGGCTGGCTCTTTGGCAAATTTTATGCCGGTCGAGTAGGCTGATATCGCGGCCAAGTAGTTTTTCATTCGCAGAAACTCATTGCCTTTCTCCAGCAACCATTTTGGGTCTCGCTCTTCGGCGCTCAAGTCGTCTTCGGAGAAACCTGGTGGAATGAAACGAATTTTTAAGACCGCTTTGGAACTCGCAATCTCATCAAATATACCAATTGAGGCCTTCACTTCATTCTGTTTCAGGACCCATTCTCGTTCAGCATCTTCTTGGGACTCTCGTGTTGGAGTTATGAACCGCCGTTCGGTGAAGCTCACGCTGATTCCTCCACATTTCCTTATAGGTGGAATCGGCTTTGGACTTAGCTTTGCTGGTTTGATAGAGTTATTGGGAATCTTCGTGAATTGTCGGATTTCCTGTTTGACTTCTCCGGCCACGTTACTGAATTTCTTTTCACTTTGAATCTACGTTAAAGAACAAACTGTTGGAATCCCCGTCCCCGAGCTTTATTGTCAAAATACTCACTTTATCGATCTCATCCGCTTTAATCATCTCTTGAATGTCTTCCACTTTTTTGCGGATCTTCTGCTCCCTTTTGATCTCCTGATCGATGACTTTACTCTTCAACTCTGCTGCCTTTTGTTTCCGTTGTTTACATTCCTCAGCAACCACAGCATCATTCGCATCGAAAATCGATTTTTTCAATTCGATCTTCTCCACGCCAGCCTTGTCTTGCTCACCCGATTCAATTCGATCCCATACCTCTCCGGATGTGGCCTTTTTAAGACGGAACTTGATGTTCTTCTCCAAAATCCTACATTTGCTGTCATATTTTCGAATCGAATGAGCCAGAAAGGTCTCAAAGTAGTATGGAGCGTAATTCACTTTGATGAAATTCTCGGTGATGAAGATGTCGGTTATCCGTTTCGGATTTACGTTGTTTAGAGGCAAAGTGAGGCAAATCTCATCTTCAGTCTGCGACCATTGGAAATCTTTCACTAGAATCGGCATATTCAATTTCAATTCACAGTCGTAAGTTCTGAATCCAATCGCAGCGGCCACTGCCGAATCAACAACCAGGTCTCCATGACAACTTCAATGACGCAGTTGATAGGCTCGTTCCCGCCCCGTCATGGCTGACTCGCGCAAAATGAATCACTCGTCATCATCGGCAGTTATCACCTCCCGTCATTCCGAGGGTCAAAGTCATGCGGTGTCGATCAAAGTGGCCAATTAAATTCTTTAGCTAATAAACCAAAATCTGTGCACCGTTATCGAGCAGTTATTCGAGAACGTTCAAAGGCAAATGCAATTTTGTTTTTAGCGAAAGAATTTCCGTTTAAAATTTAAAAATACGTCGCATCATAAAATCAGCATATCTCGCTGATCATAAAACGATTAGAAAGACTCGCTCATTGGCTTATCAATTTGATATATTTGCGATGAATGGCAAAGAACATCCTCCAGTGTTTGTTAATTGAACGTCGCGAAGCCATGTTAACAATGGGACCCGGAACTGTGCTGAGTGTCATAGTTGGTATGATTATTCCGTCGCTCATTCAGGCGAGTATTTTTGGGATATTTTTGGATAAGCCTCCGTCGCCGAAATTTGCCTACTCCCCTCCAGCCGGTGAATCCAAGACTCTAGGTAAGTGATACAGCCCTGTTCTCGCGAAATCCGTTTTAAATCCGCGATGGCTTTTAGCGCGAAAAGCAGAATCACGCAGCTATGGATTGCATTCAACAACCAATCCGCTACCAAATGCCTGGGAGAAGAGTGGTCTTCTCGAAGGAGACATTATGATAGCACCCAAGCGCGGCCGAAACGGACTCAAGGATCCATTACTGCACTGGCCAGACGCAACAGTGCCGTATTACATCGACGATTCATTCAGTAAGTTCGCTGCACACAATCCGTGAAACCGTCATCCTAAGCAATCTCTCGACCAACAGCCGGTCCAGAACGAACAATGGTTCTAAACGCTATGCGAGAATACCATCAAAAGACTTGCATCCGTTTTCGGCCGTATGAAGACGCTGACTCGCATTGGATCGAAATCAAATCAGATAGCCAAGGATGTTGGTCATATATTGGCGTCCAGGGTCAAGGTCACAGCGAAGGTCAGGTAGTGAACATCGAAAGACCGAGTTGCTTGTATCACAGCGTCATCGTGCACGAGCTCTTGCATGCAATTGGATTTTATCACCAACAATCGATTCCCGAACGAGACGACTTTGTCGAAATCAAATGGGAAAATGTGGAAGACCGCCAAATGCATAATTTCGAAAAGTACGAAGGCGTCACCCAATTTGGCTTTGATTATGACTATGCCAGTTTGATGCATTACAGCGACACGGCCTTCTCGAAAAATGGGAAACCCACCATCGTATCCAAGGTGAGTTGAATTGATGGGCCCTCGCGAGGCTTGAGCTCTCAAAGCATCTCATTTGTTTTTGGCAGAGACCAAACACCATCTTTGGGGAGGCCGTGACTCTGAGCCAGAAGGACATATTGAAATTGAACCGAATGTACGCCGATTCCTGCAACACTCGCAAAGACAACTGGATTTTGATTTGAGCACAATTTTTAAGAAGTCACGGAACGAAAGTCAGAATAAATTAAGTTTGCAGCAAATTGTGCCTTTTGATTTCCCTCCCGTTCGATTGTTGCCAATGCTCCAAAAGAACCACCGAATATAATCAGCTAACGGTTTAAAAGCTAATTCGATAAAAATCAGAATTTGTTATTCAACGCGAGTTGTCGCCGGTTAAATGAAGAAAGGAATCACCTCGTGGGCCTATTGCTAGCCATCAAACCGGCCCCCTACCAGCACTCGGCCAACCAAATCCCAACAACATAATTTCTTCATTGCGTTGCAATTACAAACAATTGCACATTAACATATCGGTCATTGATCGACTGTGGCGAATGTTTCGAATATGTGACCGGCATAACAATGATCGCTCAAAATAGGCATCGAATAAAAAGCGTCTCCATTTCATTCGTCGCAACGTAAACGATAGCAAGTAAATCGCGGTTGCAAGTGAATTTCTCTAAGAATTGATGTGGTTGAGTGACAGAATGAAGTGCGCTCTTGTCTGGAGTCTGACGGTTCTGTGGCTGGCTGCGTCCCAAACGAAAGCAACTGTCTTGCAAATATTCCAACGAGGGCCTCCAGTCGCAGCCTTTGGATTCAATTCGCGATTGGGCCAACCAGCTGATTCGGGTAAGTCGTCTCGATGCGATGTAACGTGAGCTAATAGACGGACAAATTAGGTCGAAAAATAGCGGAATGGCGTCCGGAAGAGGGGACCCATGTCTGGGAGCACAGTGGCGTATATGAAGGTGACATCATGATCTACCGCAACTCCGATCGAAATGGCCTACTGGACGAATCGAAGCAATGGCCAGAAGCAACAGTTCCCTACCACATCGACGATTCATTCTGTGAGTTCAGTTTCGTCGCCGGTCAAAACCGAAAATGAATGTTTTCCGATCGAATAGCCAACAATGATGCGGCCATCATTCTCGACGCCATGCAGGAATATCACAGCAAAACGTGCATAAGATTCCGCCCCTACAAGAAATCGGACAAAAATTGGATTGAAATCAAGTCGGACAGGTACGGATGTTGGTCGAGTGTGGGAATGCAGGAGTCCGGTCAGGTGATAAATTTGCAGAACCCCGGCTGTGTTCACCATGGCGTTGTCGTACATGAGCTGCTGCACGCGTTGGGCTTCTTTCACCAGCAGAGCGCCTCCAATCGAGATGACTACGTCGAAATCAAATGGGAAAATATCAAACCGTTGCGAGAGCACAATTTCAACAAGTACGCAAACGACACCGTAACACAGTACGGCATCGAATACGACTACAGCAGTGTGATGCATTACAGTGAGAAAGCGTTTTCGAAAAACGGTGAACCAACGATTGTTCCTTTGGTCTGTTGAGCGATGTGTGAGCAGCAGCTCAGTGTTTTTGAATGGTTGCTTTGCATTTGTTGTAGAAAGAGAACGTGACTTTGGGACAACGGAAGGGGTTGAGCGAAAAGGACATTTTGAAACTGAACACGATGTATGCGGACGTCTGCAACAACAACACCATCAACGTTGTCGATCAGCCACAACAGGACGACCATTTTTTCACCTTCATCAAGTGGATTGAAAATACATTTGGGTTTTAGTTGCCGCGTATAAAGCGACTCGTATCGCCTTTTTGAGAAAATAAAGTGGACAATCAAGAGGAAAGGGAGGAATGAAACTGTTTTTTTTTGTACTGATATCGCACTGTTTACCTTTTTTCAAATGAGCGCTGTGTTGACTTTTACGTAGTTACGAGTTGACAGATGCGACGCAACGGGTGAGTGAGAATTGAGAACAGTTGGAACGAGAACATCGCATCAGACAACACCAATCAGAATGTTTTTATGGCATTTGTCAAGACGATGGTTTCAGCAGCTTCGAAGACATATTTTTGGATACGCAAAGGTTTTGCAGAGAATTGCATTCGAAACGAATTAATAAAACGTGAACTATTCAAAAGTGGCCCAGACGGAAAAAATGATGAATCAGGTGGCTGTTGAGGCAAACTACTCGGCCATTTACGTGGAAAACTATTTGGATTCGGTGGAAAATATGCCGAACGATGTGCAACGCTACATGACACGAATTCGAGAAATCGATCTTCAATATCGAGGTGAGTACTTTGTTTGATTCGCTCGTTTGTTGGCCCATCGCGGCTTTTCAAAAAGATTTCGCGGCTCGGCGAATGTTTATTTAATCTCATTTTGTTTTTGAATTGCAGTGCACCTTCGTGAAGTCGACCATCACTACGACCAATGGTCGAATTGCTCCACTAACGATTTGGAATCGACAAACGCCACTTCGAAACGAGCTCGTGCGATGACACGAATCCAACAATCGTTGATTGCAGCACGGGAATTGGGCGATGAGAAACTGCAAGTGGTGACGCAGCTCCAGGAAATGATCGATTTGCAAACACGTCAACTGGATTCGGACTTCAAGAATTTGAATTACGATCTCAAAGACGACCAAAACGAGTGTTCGCCAAAAGACAATCGCTCGGTTAGTCCAAATGGGTATTCATCGGCTGGCAATGCCAACAGTGTCAGTGTGAAAGGTGATGATAGTGTTACGGTGCCCCCATTAACGCCATCGTCGTCCAGCGATCGTGTCATCGTGAACCCATCCAGTGGAGGAGGCAATGCCAATTCATCGAGCCATAATAATGCTAATGACCGAAATTGGAAGCGTTCACGACGCAATGCTCGTGGCGAGGTGACCACCTCTAGATCGTCGTCGCTCAACAACATTGGCAGTCTCGGAAAGGAATCGGAAGTGCAAGCGACTGCAAGTATTTCTACTGGAGGACAATCGGTGTCGAAAACCACCAACGCAACGAGCACACAGCAGTCCATCAATCCAGGCAGCGTTGTGTCAGTTGGCCAGAACAAAAAACAAAGCAGTGCAGGCAAGAAGCGGAAACGCAAGTCGGGCCGAGCTCAAAGTATTGGGGCTGGCGGCGGTGGAAATTCGAGTACCGGTGGCAATCAGCAGAATTCCATTCGCCCACACGATGACACGCCACCTTTGGAGGAGACCATCGATCCCGATGAGCCCACCTATTGCTTGTGCGATCAAATATCCTTCGGCGAAATGATTTTGTGCGACAACGATTTGTGCCCAATCGAATGGTTCCACTTTTCGTGCGTTTCGTTGACCACGAAACCGAAGGGCAAATGGTTCTGCCCGAATTGCCGAGGTGATCGACCGAGTGTTATGAAACCGAAACAACAGTTCTTGAAGGAGCTGGAGCGATATAATCGCGAGAAAGAAGAAAAAACATAACTTTTGGAGTTTAATCTTGTATCTTGAAGCTCGAAACGCTCTTTGCTTCAACCGAAGCCTGGTGCTTGTTTCAAAAGTCGCACGACTTTTTTCAGTGAATCGAACCTTTGTAATTTTTTTCAATAAAATCGATTGAATGTTTTTATAATTATTGGAGTCGCAACTGTTTTCTTCCATTTGAACTTCTTCCAGGTCACCATTTCAGATTTCCAAGGACATTTTGAACCTCGACTGAATTGTGAAATTGGACCGTACGGTCTGTCTCATTTGGGAGGCTGACACAGATGGAGCTCGATGTATTTTTTGTATGTTTCCACGCTGACGTAGCAAGTAAGTAAGTAAGTGAATTGAAACGAATCTTTATTGAACATTTAAAATGGTAGTTCGATACAGAATTATTTTGAAAATCAACATTTTTGATTTGATTTGATTTGTAACGCTAATAAAATATGAAGTCGATATAAACTACATTTTATTTGAAAAAAAATTGGTAAATAAATTTATCTCTCTCGTTTTCTCTATCTCTCACATTCTTCAGTGATCCTCTCTCGCTCAAATCCATCAACAGTTTTCCCATTCTTTTGATATGAATGATATGTCTCGGGAGGCCCACGTGAGGCCTCACATCACATCATTCCTCGTGCTCAAAGTGATTTTGATTTTGAAAATGTGAAAAACGCTTGAATTTTTTTTATTTTAGAATTTTGAAAGCGAATAAATGCTAAGTGGTTGATTGTTCACGCACATCGTATTAATGAAACGATTGAAAATGCGCCGGAATTAAAAAATGAACTTTGGTCACTTCCTTGTAATGTCTCCAGCGAGTTAGTGTGCGATGCGTGCCACAAAACCGACCTCAAAATTGGCTACGGTGGTCAATACAGAATATTTGAACTCTACTTATTGTGACAAACTCTTCGGTGGGTGTCAAATAAATTATCTCAAAATAATTTCCTTCAAAATTACGTTTTACATTTTTTTTTAAATTGGCAGAAAAAAAACACCGGTGAATTATCAAAAAAAAAACATTTAAAACGGAATGCTATTCGATTTCCTTCAGTTCCTTCATTTCCCACGACATGGGCTGATGCGGATTCGAATAAACATATTCTTCATTAAAATTAAAAAAATTAAAATTAAAAATTAAAATTAAAAATTAAAAAAGAGAAATAGTCTAGAATACAAAAAAATGGCATTCAATTTTGTTGGATAAGATTAATGATTTAAGATATCGGACTAGTTTTCTTAAATCTTAATTGGTTTTTTAGTACACAACAATTCTGAAGGAAATCCGATGCACTCGCAATGAAATAGGTGTGATTGTGAACAGATGCTTAATTAAAATCGACTGCGGTATTGAATCGATATGCAGCTTTTGAGCTGGATATTGCGCGACGAATGTCACAAACGAAAATTCTTTTCTTATTGCAAATTGGAATTTTGGATAATAATACTAGGCTTATATGACGAGGATAAATTATATTGCAAAATGGAATGATAAAAATTAAATACATTTCTTATCAGAAGAGAGCCATTCGGTTGGAGTCTCAATTGGCCCGATTTGCCAAGATCTCGAGCTGATTGAGACTGAAACGAAGGGACGTCTTCTCATCCCTCGATTAGGCATTGGCTGGACCTCGTCCATGCAAAAGGTGCTTAGGCCTGCCGTAAATGAAATATTCGAATGAAAATGAACAAAAAAAAATGCAAAGATATGCCAGCGAATGATAAAGTAATGATGAAACAAAATCTAAGCGAAACGAAAAATCGAAAATGTCGATTTGATCAAGTCTTATTGGAATTCAATGGGAATAAATACGAATCGTTTGTCAATGTGTTGATCATTGAAATCGGCGGTGACCGTTTTCAGCTCGTTTAAGTCTTATAATTTCATTGATTTTGAAATGTTTGAATTAGCGATATGAAAAATTTGTAAGTTTTGATAAAGGAAAAAGAAAATCACAAATTGAATTTATTTTGAGTCGATCGGCCGCTGATGCGACCGATGACGCGTCAACATATCGTCTTAGACCCAAACTCCGTGGGGATTTTTGCTCGTCGGAACGGCAGTTTCTAATTGCCTTGGTGAGCCAATGATGCGTCGTGTACTTCCCGGACGATTTGGTCCTGAATCAAAAGGAGAGGAAACTGATGAAAACTGCTTGAAATTGAAAATTGAATTCGAACACAAACCTTCCAGCAGATGACGTATCTCCTCCGTTGAAGCAGCGGCCAGACTCTGCAAGTTCACTTCCTTCAATTCATTCACCAATTTCTCCAATTGCTTCTTCTTGTCGGCTATGGCATTTTCAATGACTGACACTTCTCTCTTCAAATTATCGGCCGTTTTGTTGGTGCTCTCCGAATTGTGAATGGCTTGATCGATTTCCGATTGAAGGCGTTCAACTTCGCCGAGAAAATGCATTTCGAGTTGTTGTCGATTTTCAAATTGGCAATTCAAGGCTCTCTGCTCGATTTGAATATCGTCCATCAGCAATCGGATTTTGTTTTTGCATTGGAGCAATTCCGTTTCGCAATTGGCCAGTTTTGAACGGAGTAGCGTTATTTCGGATTTGAGAGTTTTCTCCTGTTGACGAACCAGCTCGTTCTCCTCCTCAACGTATTGAAGGGTCTGCAACTGTAGGAAAAAGCATCGTCTTTATCCTATCTTCAAATGAGACTTTTCCGATGACAAACCTGCTCGGTGCCCTGCCGATAGACTTGGTCCACTTTGCTTATCTCGCGGGTGATGGCATCGATCTTCTGGAGTTGGTCCCGTTCTTTGTTTTCCAAATAAATGATCTCGGCATC
>JANSTV010052259.1:0-13708 GCA_027564135.1 Lestremia cinerea
GAGTGCCGTGTGGAATACGCCGCCAAGATACTCGCAAATGCCAAAGTATTGATTTTGGCAGTCATTTGAAGGCTCTACTCTTCTTTTTTCGTGTCAAAATGACAGCATTTTTGGTGGAATGAACGGAAAATCGGAGAAAGCCAATATGTTATTCAACAAGTTTAGAGTTAGTTGGTCGTCGGGAGGAAAGATGCGATTGAGGTGACAAGCCGAAGTTCTTTCAGTTTCTTCAGTTTCATCGATCGACTCATCGACAGATTTCAGTTGCATTTCAATTTTGTTAATTTTCTTAAAAACTTCCAATTGAGCCGAAATGAGTCGAATAGAAGCATTCACGTTTTGAGCATCACATTGGAAACCACATCTATTATTATTATAAGCTATTGATCATTATGATTTTAAATATAATGTTTTGAAATTTCAATGCTGTCTTTACTTTGGGGAGAAGGCGGTGGGGTGTGACGGCCAAGTCGATGCCCACTCTGAACTTGCCTTCATCGCAGAATGTTTTAGGAGATGGCAGAAACTGAACGTCTCTCTGCCAAAGATAACTGCGGTAAGCTTTTCTCACGACGCAGCTGAAATGTGATTTAAGTCAATCACGGAATCGATTTTCGATCCAATCGACCTAAATCAGTAATTCACATTCATTAGGGCCAAGTTGAAAGCTGGCTCTATGGAGGAACCTAGTCTGGTCAGGTACAATAGCCGGCGGTGACGTTATCAGCAGAGGTCGGGCGGGTACACTGACATTCCCACGCATTTGGAGCTAATGGGCACCGATTCTGTCAAATCTAGTAGGCGTTGAGTTTTTCCCGACCCACCGTTCAAGCTCAATGCCTACTAGTTTCACCGCCAGTGGCTGTTGAAATGGACAAGAAGCAAGCGATCAGAAAGCAAGCCAAGAAATCTGAATCGTAGAAATAGAACATGTCAGCTCGCAGCATTATTACGGAAGACGATTCAGACACGGCAGTTTGGCCAAAAATGCCACAAGCTTCTTTGGCGAAGGGAAAATCCAAGGAGATGTCCAAGTGAGTACTTCCGGCTACGAGTTGTCAAATCAGACGGTCTAATGTCATTCATTCTCTTGCAGAGTTTCACAGTCGTTCAAGCAAAAGGTCGTAATGTCTGAGAAGATTCAAAGCCCAGTGCCGCAACGTCAAACTCGGACCAAAACTCGCGCCAAACAATCTTCGGCTGAAGCCGAGGCAACTTCTAGCACGACGAAAACAAATCTACTGTTGACCCAAGGTCTGACATCAGCCACAATCGACCAACACGACAAACACCAGCGGACTCAGTTAGCAACACGCATCGGCGGAACCAAAATACAAACGCCCACTTTGACCAAGTCCCAGAGCGTTGAGGAAATCCGCAAGAAAACACAGGTGAATTTCCTTTTGGTGGAGATTTGTGGGCTGCGGGAGGATGAGCTAATGGTTTACCGTTCTTGTAGATATTGGCCGATGAGAAGAAAAAGATTCGAGAGGATAAAGCACGAGCGGCCAAGGAGCGCCGTGAAGCCATGGATAGGGCCAAGGCGGAAAAGGCGAGGAAGTTCGCTGAGGTGAGTGACGATCTTGAATCGATGACATGCGCGATACCAATTTGCGTTGAACCATTCCAGGAACGCGAGCAGCGTTCCAGAGAGGCCCAGATGAAGAAGCAATTGGAAGAGGAGCATCGCCTCTAGGAGCAGAAGAAGAAGGAAGCTGAACGTGAAATTCTCAGAAAGTATGCGATTTCGCCCACGGACACTTGAGCTGTTCTTAATTCTCCCCATTCTTCCCGGAATCTCTCGACAGACAAGCAACAGCAGAGCAGGCAAGGAGAGGAAACGGAGCTCTCATTGCGCTGAAACAGAAGGAACGCAACGAAAAGCTCGAGGCCAGAAAACGTGCAGCGGAGTTGGAAAAGGAAAAATTGCGAAACGCTCAGCCGACCTTCACATTCGACATGCTCGAAAGTGGTGATTCAACCGACGAGGAAGGTGATATGGCACGCAAGCGTCCTCCAGCTCCATTGTGGGCAATGGCACACAATCGCTTGCCGGTTATCGTTCAAGAATCTCGCATCGCCACCAGAGTGATTGACGAATTCTTCTCGGTTGCCCCACGTGAAGTCGATTTGCGTGAAATATTTCCGAAGATTGACGACAAGTATTTGCGCAGAAACTCGAGTGCCGTGTGGAATACGCCGCCAAGATACTCGCAAATGCCAAAGTATTGATTTTGGCAGTCATTTGAAGGCTCTATTTCTCTATCTCAGTATGATTTTAAATAAAATGTTTTGAAATTTCCATGCTGTCTTTACTTTGGGCAAGAGAGTGGTGGTGTGTGATGACCAAGTCGATGCCCACTCTGAACCTGCTTTCATCGCAGAATGTTCTAGGAGATGGCAGAAACTGAGCTTCTCTCTGCCGATGATAGCTGAGATAAGCAGGTGAATTGTGATATAAGTCAATCATGGAATCGAGCTTCGATTTATTGGACCTAAATCAGTAATTCACATTCATTAGGGTCAAGTTGAATCCTGGCTCTATGAAGGAACCTGGTCTGGTCTGGTACAATAGCTGTCGGTGACATTATCTGCAGAGGTCGGGCGAATACAATGACATCCCCACGCATTGAGAGCTAATGGGCACCGATTCTGTCAAATCTAGTAGGCGTTGAGTTTTTCCCGACCCACCGTTCAAGCTCAATGCCAACTAGTTTACCGCCAGTGGCTGTTGAAATGGACAAGAAGCAAGCGATCAGAAAGCAAGCCAAGAAATCTGAATCGTAGAACAGCGAAGACCGTCCGAAGAAAATCTACGTTTTCCGTGGCAGGTGGCGATCAGCCAATCAACGATAAAACGGTTGTTATCGAGAAACCAACCTTGAAAAAGAAGATGTCAGCTTGTAGCATTATGACGGAAGACGATTTAGACACGGCAGTTTCGCCCGTTCCGAACGGCCGAGGAGCGCCTTGAAGCTATTGATAAGGCCAAGGCGGAAAAGGCGAGGAAGCTCGCTGAGGTGAGTGACGATCTTGAATCGATGACACGCACGATACTGATTTGTGTTGAACCATTCCAGGAACGCGAGCAGCGTTCCAGAGAGGCCCAGATGAAGAAGCAATTGGAAGAGGAGGAGCGTCGCCTCTTGGAGCAGAAGAAGAAGGAAGCTGAACGTGAAATTCTCAGAAAGTATGCGACAGACAAGCAACAGCAGAGCAGGCAAGGAGAGAAAATGAAGCTCTCATTGCGCTGAAACAGAAGGAACGTGACGAAAAGTTCGAGGCCAGAAAGCGTGCGGCGGACTTGGAAAAGGAACGAATGCGAAACGCTCAGCTGACCTTCACATTTGACATGATCGAAAGTGGTGATTCCACCGACGAGTAAATTTCAAGTTCTTTTATTTTTGTGAGTTTTAACATTATAATCGATTAGACTTCTGAATTTCTGAAAACAATATGGTATGAAAACACATTGAATGTCAATAAATAGACACGACACGCTAGCAGCTTGCTTCTTACCGACCTGTGTGCTCTTCCCCGAGCTTTTGCTGGACGATGAGAGAGCATTGAGTTCTTTTCCGACCCGCTGTTCAGGCTCGATGCCTACTAGTTATACCGCCAGTGGCTGTTGAAATGGACAAGGAACAAGCGATTGGAAAGCACGTCAAGAAATCTGAATCGTAGAAATAGAACATGTCAGCTCGCAGCATTATTACGGAAGACGATTCAGACACGGCAGTTTGGCCAAAAATGCCACAAGCTTCTTTGGCGAAGGGAAAATCCAAGGAGATGTCCAAGTGAGTACTTCCGGCTACGAGTTGTCAAATCAGACGGTCTAATGTCATTCATTCTGACATTGGACCGTCTAACTTGAAAACTCACTTGAACAACTCTTTGGATTTTCCCGAAACTGCCGTATCCAAATCGTCTTCTGTCTTGGTTTCTCGATGATTTTAGCTTCTACAATTATTATGAGCTATTGATCATTATGATCTCATTTATATTGTTTTGAAATTTCAATGCCGTTTTTACTTTGAGGGAGAAGGCGGTGGGGTGCGACGACCAAGTCTCTGAACTTGCCTTCATCGCAGAATGTTTTAGGAGATGGCACAAACTGAACTTCTCTCAGCCAAAGATAACTGAGATAAGCTTGCTGAGATAAGCAGCTGAATTGTGATATAAGTCAATCACGGAATTGAGCTTCGGTTTATTTTTGACTTAAATCATTAATTTACACCGGTGTGGAGCAAGTTGAAAGGTGGCACGATTTTGCCAAATTTAGCTCGCAATGAGCTTTTCCCGACTCGCTGTTCAAGCTCAATTCCAAGATTATGTACTAGTTGATAACCCGAATGATTTACTGGAGTGGTTGAATCATATCGAGGCGTAGTGCGTTTTCTTGTGACTTGTTCGACTGTTGCTTCCTTTTCTCGTGGAAATAACGTTACGTTTGGTCAGCCGTTCGTGATGGATTGCACACCGCCAAAAGAACTGAACAACCAAGTTGGCAGTCGATTGAAGCAGGATCTGAACTGATCTGAATTTCTCTAACGATCTGCGATTTGGTTGGCGTTTTTATTCTGGTGAGATCGATGAACCGATCATTTATCGTTTTAACCGATTTGCTGATTGCCATCTGCCACAAAGAACGTGGTATCGGTCAGAGATTGGTACTTCGATACCCCCTAATAAGAAAATTCTTAGAAAGTATGCAATTTCACACATGGACCCCGCATATACAGAAGGAACGTAACGAAAGGCTCGAGACCAGATCCCCGGCTGCTGTTTGGAAGCGTATTGACGAGTAGGACCCCTGTCTAAAACGCCGGAATCCTAGGTGTCAAACTGAGGCCACTGGATAGACACCATGACAGATGAACATGACGCTCGCTCCAATAGATTGCACCACCACATCGGACAACAGCTTGGAGCAATTCCTAGATCAAAATCACTCAAAATTGTGTGAGTAATTGTCGCAGCGAAAACCCAAAGCAAAAAAAAACCACACATTTTTTCCCACATCCCCCTCATTTCGATCGCACAATCGATCACTGACCACTTAGTCACCGCGCGAGATCATCAAACTCGAATTCGTCTCGAATTCATTTCGAATTCATTTCGAATTCATCCGAATTCGGTATGATTACTCATCCACACAGCGAATGCGTCGCTTCGTGCAAAAACCCATTTTCCGAACATTACCCAGACCACCGTTGATGAGGCCATACCATACGTTCTACCATTTTGACGCATCGCCGCCACACCAAACCGCTTCTAAAAATGAACCAATTCCATAACAGCCAAGCGTTCATGTAACAGACAACCGATCGCATCGTTTCGTTGTGACGTCAGTGATAATTCCCATTCACGGAACACTGACTCCCGTTCAATGTGCATTCATGCTCTTTGTTCGACCCGTCATTACGATCGATGCGCCGGATATTCATTCATGAGAGCTGCATTCGAGCAAAAAAACCAACCCGAAAGGGAAAGAGTGAATATTCTTTGGGAAAGAGTCCACTTATTGTACGATTCTAACGATCGCGTTGACGATGGTCATCGCGTAGAAGAGTGTCACGCGATTGATCCACTGACTCAACCAGCCGTGTTTCAGGTGAACTCATAGGCATTGTCTTTGACAGCGGCTCACAACTCGTTATTTATGGAAGCGAAAAAAAGCAATTCATTGTTGGGTTTTCCAGCGCACTCGCATGTGCTCGGGGACGGGTGAGTGTGAGCGGTTCTGTGAGTGTGGAAGCGTACGGCAGCGGTAACATCAGCATTGGATGTCGTTCAAGCGTTCGAGCCAAAGGCACACACAACCAATGTTTACATGTCACGCGCTTTGTTTATGTATTCATTTTGGCAGTAGCCGACACAGAGCTTCCCATAAAATTATCATCCGTTCATAAACAGTTCATCGTTGGATGGTGCTTGATCACCGATTTTATTATTTTCATTCGCTTCTTTGCCATTCATTTGAGTCGACTTGCGTATTCGTTGGTGTATCGTTCGGCGGCAAAGTATTTTTAACAGAAAACCGTGAAGAGCAACATTTTCAGTTGATATTCGACCGTTGAGTGCAAACAATCGAGAGCTAGTGATTTCGGTGCGGTTCGCAAATAAATACACATATCGGAATAAAGTTGAGATTCGACTCAAGGAGGTTGCGGGTGTTCATCAGACTTCAGAATCAAGTGAGTGGATTTTGTCTCTTGAGAATTTTCATTTGACGCCGAAAAAACCAACGAACAGCAAATATTGCATCGAAACGATCGTTGTGCGGGTGTATCTTGAAAGTCAAATCGATTACGACAATTAAACTGGCCGATCATCTGGTGATTCTCAAGAGCATTCAATTCCGACATCGATCAACTAGCTTTGAAGGAATGTGCGTTTTTAGCGCGTTTCAGAGCCCGGCGCTGGTCAATGCGCTAGCGAAACACTCAAAACGGGTTTTCGAACCAACTCGTCAATGTGTAGTTGTGTCAATTGACGGTGACTATTCGGCCGTTCGGCTGCTCCGTCTTTCTCACTTATTTTCTATTTATCGAAATATTCAAATTTTTCGTGTTTTTTACGACTGCCACTACGAATTCCAACTTGCTGGCTTCAGTCCCAACTGCATGTCATAAATGATTCATTCAATGCCATTTCCTACATTGAATGCAAATCGCAAGCAATTGATTGGCGACATCGAATCGATACGATTTTTTCGTTGAATCGGAAAGAAAATCAAGAAATTTTTTTGAAAATTATTCAAACAGAACGGAAGACTATTCACACGTTTCGCTCGCTAATTGAATTCAATTAGTCGAAGTTAGAATGAAGAAGAAGAAAAAGTACGAAAAATTTGACAAAACGATGGATTCCGTGACGTTTCAACGGAAACGAGCAAAAGGCGAAAAAAAAAATCAAAATTTAGCTCAAAATTAGCATTCAGTTGTTGATTCACATCGCTTCGTTCTAATCTCAAATGGAATAAGTGAAAGAAAAAAAGAAATGAATTATTGTTAATTTATGACAATTAGCCAGGCGCTACAACCGCTCCAGCCATCGATTAGATCTCGCAACGAAGCGTTGCTCATTGGCGGTGCGATTCATGTGCTGTTGTTTTCGAGATTTTCCACTCATTTTCTGTTTTTCCATTTTCAATGCAAGTGAGAAACTGTTGATTTCAATCGGCTGATGATAAGATTAGTTGTCACGTTTGACAGTTGCGCCGAGTGTCATTCGGAAGCAATCAACAGTGCAAAGTAGCAAAACTGGTATTGAGGAATCGCACTACGGCATCATGCCAGAGACCTTGATTGCCACTAATTTGCGATTGAACAACGGCGCTGGGTATAGGCTGTGCGCTGCTGGTCTCTCGTGTTGAAAGTTGTTTTCACTCGAAAATCGTGAAAAAATATGACACACATACCCACACGCATCCACACACACACTCACACACGACCAACCAAACACACTCATGAACTCGTTTCCGAGAATCTCCTGGTGATTCCGCATGGTCAATAGCATGGCAGTGTCCTTTTGCCATTTCCCCAAAGGCATTTCTCGCTTTTCTCGGTATTCGCAATCGATTCGCAAACATTCTAGCACAGCTAATGAGCTGCAAATGCACATGTTTCTATGGCAATCGAGTCGAAACACGCTTTTGACTGATGACGTCATTTCGGTCATTTGTGCAATGGGGATCGCATGCAGTGCTTCGTCAAACAATGGCAATTCAGTCAACGTTTTGCGAATCGTGAATCAAACAGAGACTTTTCGCGCTGAACAATGCTCGAATGGTGATTGATGGAATTGCAAGAGCGGTAGGCGGGGCCAGAGCGCATCATTTCAATTACAAGAAACAATTTAAACATATCATATTTTTTTTGTCCAAAACATTCCAATTAAATAACAGTCTTTATGTTTGCTGCGCGAGCGAATGACGCGAGTTTCCTTGGGTTTTCGCCTGCAATTTGTGTGCTGTGTTGGTCGGTTGTGAATCGGCCTGATGTAATTGTTTGTGTTTTTGTCATTGCAGTGATCGTAGTTTTGTGCATCGTACGTTGAACCAGAGAAAGAAACGACGGTAAGTATCGGCAAGCTGGGTCGAATGCGAATCGAACAATGTATGACGGATATATTTTTAACCGTCTGATGCGATTCTCTCAACAGGAAAATAATCAACATGGCAAATACCAACCCACAAGTAACCATCAATTTGTCTGAAATGCCGACGAAACCGACAAACGAATCGAATGAGAATCATTCTGGGAAGAACGCACATTTAGAATCACCAAAGGCAAATCATCATCGTCGTCGTCGCAGCAGCAGTGCTGGTAGTCATCATCATCATCACAGTGAAAGTGAAACGGATACGGATGATTATCATCACGATCATCGTCATCACCATGGACGGAGGCGGAGGGCTTCTCGGGATGCCAGGGGTCCAACACCGTCACCGTCTCCGACGCGAGTCAAGCGCAGTTTGGATGTTGGTGTGAGTTGAGTTTGACCTCGGTGGCGAAGTGTGCGTGATTTGCGTGACATTTGAACGAATGTTTGTTTTGTTGGTTTCAGCAAGCGCCCCGTAGTGCCAGAGATGTTGAATCGGCCGCTAATGATGCTGAACCACTGTTGGAAACAGATTTGCATCCAAAACCGCCGATTGCTCGTGAGTACTTGTCGATCAAATCACAGTCGATGTTTCATTCTCATTCGAGCATCTCATCGGAACGTTTATCAACCGGATGAAGGTTATCGCGAGAAAAACAAACGCATGCTTCTTTTTGCAACGAGCATGCAACGCTGTACTCATTCAGAAGCACATTAGCCTTATTTCATTCCTCATTTTGGAGTTATGGTTGTCTTTTTTTTTCGTTTTGAAACAAATCTTTATCGTTTTATTATCATTTCCAATTTTTGCACATCCTAACCTCGGTCCCGTCACAACCCACACGCAAACCCACATACACACACACACACACATGGCAACCGTACAATGTCAACCAGATCCCGAACTCGACGATGAGATACCCGACGATGACGATGTACAAAACACATCGAAAGATCATCCAGGGGTTGACGGAGGTCTTTTCACTGATACAGAAGAAATTGATGTGGGGCCGCGAATCGGTGAGGATGATGAAAAGCCCAATAGGCGAAACAGTCCGCCACCAGTTCGTCCAAGTATTGCACCACCCCCAGAAGAACGGCCACCAGGCGGTCCAACAACTTTCCCATACGCTCCCGGCTATGGGCCGACTTTCGTAAGTGCTATTCGCTTTGAATCTGCTGGCCAATCGCACCGATTTATCGTTTTATTCACATTCGCTTCACGCTTTATCTTTTCCATCCAATTGACAGATTAATGATCGCAACGGAAATCCAACAATCCAGGTTCCCGATGTCAATGTGTATCAGCAGAAGAAGAATTTGGCGCAGGGTATGATGGATTTGGCATTGCTGTCAGCCAACGCAAATCAATTGAGATACGTGCTCGAGTCGTACCGTCGACATCCTTACTATTTATTCAGTCTTGTGTCGATATCCATCAGTTTGGTGCTGCAGGTTAGTGGAAGCTCAGTCAGAGTTACGTTCTCAACATTTCATACAAATCGTTCCGTTTCGTTCAGGTGGCTGTCGGCGTTGGTCTCATTTGGAACAGCAAGTTCAACATAAACGATCAGAGGGAACGTTGTCGCGCAGACAGAATCAACAATCTCACCATTGTGGGCATCTTTCTCATCACCATTGTGAATGTGTTCATATCGGCATTTGGTGTTGCGGATACACCGTGAGGATAACGTTATCGCATGTTTTTTTCAACGTATCCCCAATTCGATGGGAGCAATGCCTTACTTTGTGTTAGTGTCCTGTCGGAGAAAGCGTCTCCTCTTCACAATTTTCCCACCCACTAAAAACGATAACGTAGCATAATCTGTGTTGAATTAACCGAAACTAAATGTAAATAAACTCAAATTGGACCAAGGAATCGATGTAGTTTTGGTGGGTTTTCTTAGAGATAGTAGTGGTCGACGGTTTAGTTTCCACTCGACGCCTTAGACTGACTTTGGGAGTCTGAACTCTCCTCCCCCATAAGACCGTTCCTAGTCACCCTCCTCCACCATCCATCTTGAACCGCAGACAGACTTCAACTCTGACCAAATCTCTTCATTCCATTCTTATCAACGAACTTCTGTCTGGTTTTGATGAACGATGAACCGGCCGGTCTCAACAAAAAAAAACCAGTTGATAAAACCGAATCTCTACGACGCTCATCTGTTGTTGCGATTCAATCGAAATGTAAACAAACCGTTTCTGCCATTTCAACGTCAAACCCGTCGTAGTATTTGTGTGAATAATTCAACGAATCATGATTTATTGGATGACAGCAGAGTGCGTTCAATGTCATTACACCTCGCTGATGGTCTGGAGGGGGTTTTTTCATGGAAAAAATTGTTGAGGAGCAATTTTTAAGGCAAAAAACCACCATTCTACGAATCGCATCCAAGCAATCGATATTTCGGAATGATTCCGAAACGATTCGAATCGATTCGCATCAATCAGTAGTTTTCCATGGAAAAACGTTGAAGAAACGCTGGATATTGACCGTAACTCACAGCCTACGAAACGCACCCATTCCGTCACCACTACATTCACAGTTGCGAAGCGGTGATTCAATTGAGAGAAACGTGCTTTTGTGTTTGTTTGTTGGAATAGTCCAAGAGACGGTTGCGTATTTGTTTAACGGTTTCTTTTGGAGGGGTTTCACTTGGAGAACGTCCCTAAATCACGGTGGGGTCACCGGGGAGGACCCATTCAACCGTAGAAGACAGCATTTGAGGTGAATTGAACGAATTCAACACCTCTGCAGGTCATTCAAACCGAATGAAACGTTCCCATCAACGACCTTGACTGTGTCTCCGGTACGATTCTGTTATGATTCCGGTTTGAATTTGTTGTTGTCGTGTATTCAACGTTCGTTGTTCAGCGTACCAGCCCAGCTGGTCACAATGCAACAACAGCACACACGAATCGTTCATAATTCGTTGTGAGTTTGAAGTGAGTGGTTGCGCGTTTCGAACGCATCGAATACGAACGAAATATTTTCAAAGTGCACTCGGACAATATTCAACATTCAAAGCATTTGTGTTGTTGTGTTTATTTTTTCGGAAATTTTTTTTATACAAATCGGTCTGTTTGAACGAATTTGAGTGACATTCAAAACCGTTGATTGCACATTTTGGCGTTTTCCGAAGCATTTCGTCGAGAAAATACCATTCATCTGTCGGTGACTGCATCGCTTCCGAGAGCGCGTTGTGTCGCTCATTTGCCGTGAGTGATATCGAAATCGAAAGAAATTCACCAAATAAAATCGAGAATAACAAAACAATTTCGCGCGAGAAAGACGAAGAAGAAAAAGGTTGGAGGAAAAATTGAATCGAAAAATGTGTGTTGCCGATTGAAATCGAGCCGAGGGGTATCGTTTTCGTCGTTTTGAGCAAATTCAATGCGAAAATAATAAGAAATTTTTTTTTTTTCGAAAACGAGACGAAACGGCCAAATGAGAATCGTGAAAACGATAATGCGACAACGCTAACGTATTTTTGCACAATTGAACGACGTGTTCGAGACCAGCGGGCGTGTAAGTGCGGTGTGTGTGTGCTGAGCCGTTTGTTGTTGTCGTTTCGTGTGTGCGTTGTTTTTTTTCCGCCAAACGATCGCAAAAGGCTTTGTTACTGGCCCAAGAGCTGAGCGATGAGGCAATTATGATTCAATAAACATTCGCCAAACGGCCAAATGCCATTTGAACAAAAGTGAGATTGATTTATGGATAGTTCTTGTGTGCCACCGCGCATTGCCCATCGCCAAAAAACCAAATAGAAAACACATCCGCTTCGATCGTCACATCAACAGTTCCGCATCGAGTTTGTTCGTCGCAACAACATTTTTTTTGGATAAACAACGGGCGGGACTTCATGCCGAATCCCAAAATCCAGAGTAAGTTCAATTTCTATGTTGGTTTTTCCGTTCTTTCTGCTCCCCTTCCACTCCCTCTCGATCCAACAGTATCGTTATCGGTTTATCAGCCAAACGACGTACATCCGATCAAACACACTTCGATATGTCAGGCGCACTCGAAACAAGCGATGATTGTGTTTACTTTTTTGTCGAAAAATTGCCCTCATTGACACACCACGTGTGTGCGCGTGTGTGGGTGGGTGTTGTCAAATCGAGAAAAGAAGCCAAAACAAATTCAATTTCGCCTCCGATCGCATCATTCTCATCAAACATTGGTCCAATTGTGAGCCATTTGTTGTCATCTTCGGTTCGAGCTGATGTCATTGTGTGAGTGAGCTGTTATTTCATCGACCGGTGATGGTGTTAATCGTTTGAATGTTGGTCTAAAAATAGCTTCGTTTTCGATCGATGTATTCGAAACATCGAATTCGACTGTCATCTCTTTGTCTACAATTAAAAAATACGAAAAAAAACGGAAAAAAATAATTGACGATTGTCGCATTTCGAATTCATTAATTGTACGGCGTTGATGTTGGCCGCCGAGTTGACGGTCATTGCGAAGCCGGCCGTGCGCGATACGGTACGGAAGCTCGGAAAAATAAACGAATTCAACTCACATTTCTCATCGTCGGTGTGCGACTCTTCCGTCGCACAGTTTTCCGGTAGTTTGACAAATGGTTTCTTCTTCAATCGATCTTTTTCATTTTGGAAATATTCATCGTCGTTGGAAAAACCGCCTCAAATCGACGATGACATTTAACCTGGGCAAATGAGTAACGATTATGACAGCATGCGCGACGCCAACGACGCCAAACAAGCGTGTCGATTTCATATTCAAATTCAACCGTCAATCGGAATATTTGGTCGAAAACTGACCGGTTTTATGCAAATGACATTTCAATCCTTCCAAATTCGTTGCGATTGTTCGGCAAAGCGTTGAACGCATCGTCGACTCGACAAATAACATTATGCAAATGCCAAGGCTTGGCGGGTATGTTTCTGCGGTCAGCCGTTTGAGGAGGCATAATCGCGTACACACACACACACACACACACACACACACACACAAGCACATCCAACGACCCGTCATTCGATCCAAACCGAAACAACCGAATGAAAAAAAAACCAAACGCATTGAATCAGAGCAAAAAGTCAATCGCCAAAGAATGCTCGCAACATAAATCATTGTTTATTGTAATTTATGATAAATACCCGGTTCGGTAAACAATAATCGTTTATGAAATGCTGAGGTCGATTTCATTCGTCAAACGTTCAACGTCCACAACAAAGCCAGCTAATTACCGCAGAGCTTCGTCAACCATCAGCCAGTCGCACCATAATTTAACTGTCGCATCGAAATTGAGACAAATTGAGATTGCTTGTTGACGGTTTTTTCAAAGCAAACAGCGCAACAACAAAGCGCCGAAAATGAAAACGGTGATTCGAATGGTCTTGAGAGTGTTTGCGAATTGGGTGGATTTTTTGTTTCTTCATCACGTTGTTTCTTTTAATTGTTGCCAATTACCCGATGATGGATTCGATTTCATTCGTCAATTCATCTTCGACTAGAAAAATGGTGCACGTTGACGTCTCTTGAACGAGCTGGGAATTTTGGCCAAAGTGGCTGAACCTTGCTCCTTTGATGACCATTAAGCTCGACCAGGGTCAAGTGATGGGCTAATGATTTTGACAT
>JANSTV010052270.1:0-13706 GCA_027564135.1 Lestremia cinerea
ATGTGTTGCTTCGACCATAAGCCGAACGATGAAGAATTTACAGAATTCATTTGTTTTGGTTGTTGTGTAAACGATTTGAAATTGATTGGATTGAATTTGGTAACATTGTGTGTGCAGAATTTGATGGTTTTTATACAGTTGGATTAATTACTGGTGGATCGGTTGATTGCCGGCAGGAAGGGTGGATGTGAAGGGGAGGTGGGGCTTAAGCAAACAATGGCCATTTTCGATTATTGATCCAGCATTGTTGTCGAAACCGACCACCGACCACTGATTTAGTCTACACCACACATCGAGGTAAACCAAGACCATCATCCGCATCCAATTGAGCCATCAGTTGGTTTTTCGGCGATAACCAAACAAAACCAAATCAACTCAAACTTCCGGAATCGGTGTCAGCTTCGTGTGCGCGTACTTATGAAATTTCAATTTATTTTCAACCAAACAGCGAGCGGTGCTTGTTAAAAGAATCATAAAACATTTTCCAATGGCCAGTTAACACGATACGCCACTATGCGCCACATATGAATGATGTTCATTCGCACGCATACGACTTTTTGAATGACCGCATTTGTTTCTTTGCCAATTAAGAAATGCAATGCTGAATGACGGCGTGAGGCATCCGTCACCGAAGCAGAGTGAAGCGTCTCGATGACGTAAATGCACTGGAGCGACCGGCAAATATATCGTTCGGATGCACCTTTTGGACTTGGTCCCAGCCGGTTGCCGTCATTGTTCCGGAACATTTCCCATGGAAATCGACTCGTTCGATGTTCAATCACTGTTTTGATGTTAGAGAGGTCATGGATCATCATTATTGTATGCTAATATTGCGATGGCTAATGACAAACCGTGTCGTCATTTGAAACGTTTCAATGGAAATCCAAACAAAACGGAAAGCCAAGACCCCCGTCGACATACACACACACACACTCAGACACACAAGCTCATCCGAATGTCGCAAAGTAAACATATTTAATCGATTCGTTATTGTCGATTGTCGGTCGGCTATGCATCGATTCGAATCGAAGAATGGAAGAGCGCGCGCGGAGGGGAAACATAAATTTTTCAAGCCATTTGATCGCTATCAAGCCAACCATTCAATTGGCATTTCATTATCATTCTTTTTGTTTGAAAAGTGTCAAGGTTTGACATTTTGCGTTTGCGACGCAATTGTCGATGTTGATTGCATGGCATTTGATGTGGAAGGGAGCTCATGTGTTTCGGGAAACACTTGTTGGAAAATAGTTGGATTAGTGATTTGTGTGAGGAACGTGCGAGGTGTCTGCGACATGAATGAATTTCGGATTATTCACTTGCAAGAGATACGAGGCCCCCAGACGTTGTCCTTCAAACGTAACACGGAAGTTGACAGATGACGCCTAATCAGCATTCGATGTTGGATGTTTGACCATTCCAGTCAATTACAAAAATAAACATATGTGTCGCATAAACAAAATTCCATGCGGTAGCATAGACGATCCGTAAGACTAAACATGATTCTTACGCGGCTGATCGTTTACACAACAATTTGTTGACATAATTAGAATTCGTCAATGTGAGACTTGTGCGCAAGAGAATGAGAATGTTGTGCGTGCAGGCGAGTGCCGGTGTGCGGGAGAGAGACAAAGACACCCAAGTGCGAAACAGTGTGATGGCGGAGAAGCGATAGCGTGACCGGGGAAAAATAAATACCAATTTGCTTACATCGTCAAGTCGATTTATATTTCGGCAGTTTTTGGTTCGCGTAAGTCGATGCCGAAATGGTTGACAATCAAGGCACAATGAACGACGATGACGACGACGAAGACGAAGCAAAAAGAAGAAGAAGAAGAAGAAACCCAGGCAGAATTGTTCCATTCGGGCGATTTAATGCTGCCGATGGCAAATGTAAATTGATGAATTGAAAGGGATTCCATATGGTGCCATTCAGCTGAATGCCATTGTTGACGGCAAACCCGATTCCATTGCGTCAATTTAGATGTTTATTGACGAAAGTCTATTTCATAATTCCATTGAGCGAACAATGAAATTGAAATGGGAATTGAATGACAAATGGAATGGAAGAATTTGTTTGTTGTTGCGTTCCGAATGCGCGATGAGAGGAATGTTGACGAGAAATTCGAATGGAATTGGTTGGATTTTGATGCGCTTTTCGTCATTTCTGCGGTGACTTGCAATTGTTTGGCAGAAAACCAAGCGAATTGACAAATCGCACCCAGAAATACCGCATCGCCGATCAAACAAATCCAATGTTGAGGCTATCGCATTTCGTCAGTTTTTTCGGCGGCACTTTGGTGTTTGCTGCTGTTGCTGCTGCTGATGTTGAATGGAAGGAAAAAAATGTTCTACGCGTCAAGATAGCGATTAACGATCACACGGCGAATCAACAGCACGTTCGTGATAAGACGATGATTTTGTTTGAAAGGAAATTTTGCGCGATAAAATGAGCCGAGTGGATGTGCTGGAGACGCGGTTTTTTTTTCTCATGTTGTTGTTGTCGACGCGAGTCGAGTTTTTGGCGTCTGTGAGGAATTACGAGGGGAATTTGGAAGGTTCGACTCAATTGTTGTTGCTCGCTCCAAAGCAGTTAATGCGTTGAGGATTTTGACGACGACGTGGAATGTCGGTCAACGGTGCAGGTCTGGGAGGGGGGGCAAGATAACTGGATTTCTGATGCGGCACAGTGTCATGCATGGCAACAACTGAAGACCAGCATGGAGGTCACGTGGTTGATCTTCGAATCGCGTCCGGTCCAAGCAAACCAGCATTCATTTCAAAATATAAACAAATTTTTTTTGGATGAAACAGGTGAACCGATTCGGCGATCATCGCGGTGCGTGTATTTGTTTGTTTGTTCGTGGTTGTGTGTGTGTGTATGTTGATCGGTTCAAATGTCCGTGTGGATCGTAATAACACGTTCGGTTAATCCGGTTTCGATCAAAAACCGATAATTTATGCAAATGAAACGTTTCGGTTTCGGGCCACAGCAACGACACAAATCGTCGCAGGGAAACCGACGATCGATGACGACAGAGTTGATGACGGCGACAAACGAAACGAAAAACGGTGCGACAATGGCACATTCAATTAAGCGAAACAGAGACATAAAGGCTTGAAGGTCAATTCTTATTTTATTGTTTTTGTTTTTCGAAATTAAATTTGATGGAATTTTTCAGTCGATGCCAAACATATTGTTTTTTTTTTTGTCGTTCGAGGCTCGATCGTCTTTGCTCGGCTAGTGGCTTCGTCGAGAGAGTGTGCGTGAGAGAGTGTGTATGTGTGTGCTTTTATATAATCAATGGCTGTCTGAAAGCAAATGAGAAAACACGTGTTTCAAATCGATAAGCGCGTTTTGGCTTGAAGGCGACCGAGACGCTCTGCGTCGGTGTGCATCAAGAGGAAAATTGAAATCTCTCAAAGTTAAAAGCGGCTAATGGAACCAATTTGCAAATGCGTCTTGCAAGCACGCATTCAATATCTCTGTTTGTCTGCACGATGTAACTGTTGTTCGGACGGCATGCAATTACTGTTCAATGGCACATAAATGAAGTGGCTGCGATGGTCGATAAGTGTGGCCATTTGAACAGAAGCTATTAATGAGTGAATCGATTTCAGGTACGAGCGCAGACCCGGCAATCGTTCACTTACATTCGGGACATTGCCGTCTAGACCTGTGATGGATTTCTGATGAGAAGCAAGCCGTCATTCAAGCGATTCGGTCATTCTGCAGTGCATTACGCATTTGATTGAATCACAACCGTTATCATCGACGGCCGGTCGTTCTTGAAATGAAATAAAAATACAGTCGATGATTCCCCATGTGAATTGCCCGACGGACAGTGAAAGTCATGGCGAAATGAGTCACACATCGCTGGTGTTTGAGTGATTAAATGTCTCGTCGGCGGAACGGCCAAAAACCATGTGGGATGAAATTTTGTCAACGCAACAAACCGCATCCAATGTGGAAGACGACATCTGTGTTGTCAGACGGAATGAAGCGCGGTTAGTCATCGATGATGATGACATCGAGAATGATCAATGATTCGAGACGAACGCCAGTCCAAAACAAAGTCAAAACAAACGTTTATTTTGCGGTTGGGTTTCTTTTCCGACTCATTTTCTCTCTCTGTCTCTCTCCCCCTATCTCTTTCTCTTTCAAGATGGATCACAAATTAATATCATAATCGCGGATTATTGCTTGGCTCGCAGTGGACGAGTTCGAGATTCTAAGAAGTCGATCAACAGAGTCGAGCCAGTCGAGCCAATCGAAAGACAAAATCAGAAAAAGAGAATGAATTTTTAATAATCACTCTTCACGAAATGAAACTTGTTTTCAAGCGGCCATCTCTAGTGGCCGACAAATAAAGCCACAACAGACGACTGGCTGTGTGTAAATGAATAGAAATTACACATAAACTGTCCGGGCGATGGACACCTTGACAGTTATCACAATGATGAGAGAAAAACAGTTCGGAATATTTACGAACGGAACTAAGAGGCCGGGCAACGTTGCGACGACTGCACGCCACACGCACACGGCTGTGTTGAAGCGTTAGAACGAGTCGAGTGGTTTCGATTGATATTTTGCTTGCGGTTGACGTGCTTGCTGGCAAAAGATGTCCAATTCACTCGAATCGAAGATGAATGTGTTGTTGACGGCGGTGGAGTGAGTTCGGAGGATGTGTTGGATTCGGTCAGCTGGATTCGAGTGAGCTTCAAGAGCTTTGGCTTCCGTGCAAAAAAAAATGGTTTTCGGATTGTCGCATGCGGATGGAGGGTGCTTGCATAATGCATCGCAAAGCCAATTCAAACATACCGCTGAGGTTGAAGAATGCTTGCAATGGCCAATCTAACGTGTTCAACTGATATTAATATCTCTCGTGTACTCTTTCAGATGGTTCGGATCGGTGTTTTTTTTTTTTTTTTTTTAGTTTTTTTGCACATCTTCACTTTTCTCGGAGATATTGCGATAGAATTTTGCATAAATTCAAATCATTTCGGATATTAAATGATGCGCTACTCAATGGCACTGCCAGTGTTAGTGCTGGGCAATCATAACGGAAAAATATTGAAAATGATGAATATTTTGTGTCGTCTTCACTCGGTTGACGGTATGCAGATGAAGCGTTGGCGAGAATTGGGAAGGAATTATTGAAAATTCTTTCGTTTATTTTGAAATGAATTTTTTTTCTTTTTTTTTTATATTTCGAGAATTTTTTATCGATTTGAAACCAGAATTAAAATGCGATGTTGCAGGGAGTTGCAGGTAAGATTGGAGCGGATCGGTGAGGGGATGACGGAGGAAGAAGTATTGAGCAGAATTTAGCTGGGATATTATTGCAAGTCATATTTGATGTGAAGATGGCGGCTGGCTCAAAACTTATCAGATCCATTCGTAGATCCGTGTTCTTTGATATCCACGCCAAAAACAAATATGTATTAATAAAACTCCAGGCGAAACCAAATGGTCTCAGGATGATCAAGTATGTTTTCGCAGAACCTTACGCGCTTCTGACTTGTTTGCTGCGTCTAATGAATTTTCCTGTAAAATACAGGTGACACGACGTAAACGCCTAAATAAACAATTGGCTACTGCGAGATATTGATCATTTCAGTTCTGTTTGAAATCATCCAGTGAAGACAAAAGGAACGAAATGCGTATCAATTGGTGTTTCTTGATATTCGGTGTGATTGTTCTTGCGAGTCGAGCCGATGACCAAGTACGAGGACAGGCCGGATGGAGAGCCTATCCAATACTCGATAGTTTTTGTCGACGCGAGCACAAACAGCCACTTTGTTGTGTTTTAGCACAAAGAAGAGACCACGATTATCCGCCCGTCGAAAAGCTCTGAAGGCTATTTGAATTTACGCATCCACTCGTTGCTCGACTTCAAATTTGTCAACGAGAAAGTGACGGAGAGCATTCGAATTCAAGTGAGGCCGAATCTGGTTGGTCATGAGAAATTGGAGTTTGAATTGAGATTCGATTCGAAGAGATATACGTGGGAGGTTTTTGTGGAAGATAAGACCCAAACTGGGAAAGCACAATCGTTTCCAGACAACGGAAGCAAACACATCAACACGGAAGCTTGGGCTAAGTCGGTGGAGGTGCTCTTGATAAAAGGCATGTATGATTTGCGGCCGTTTACACAGCATTTCGACTTGACGCCCAGAAGCCGGGCAAATTCATATTCAATGTGAAAATCTTTGAATTTAATCACAAACTTGCGGCGTCGGTGGAACAGAAACGAAACATGTTTGATCTGGTTGAATGGACGCATCCCGACTCGAGCTTCGAAATCCAAGCGGATATCCGCGTTTCCAATGTCATGAAATTAGAACTGCTGACCAAATCCATGCCGAAGACGAGGAGTTGTCGAATGTTTTGGTGACAAAGACTTTGGTATTTCTAAAAGTTGTGGGACGCATGACAGAGGAATCGGACTTAGAAACATGAAGCTTGTTGAAGAATCGCCATGTGATTCGGCCGAGGTCGTTCCAAGTAAGCGCGTCTACGTAGATCTAGAAGCAAAGAAGCCAGCTAAGGCAATTCCCATTAGAGATGAAGGCCAAAAGCCTGTCAAAATACGATTGATACCGGGATCAAAGTCGAAAACTTTAAGAATGGTTTCATTGGCTCCAGATGAGGTAAAGTCTTCGAAAGAAGACGGAAGGGGAACAATGAGTGCAATGCCAAGGCCATATCAGTCGAAGATTCCTCAAACTGTAGCCAGCGGAGTGAATCGAACTAATGGAAGTAAGGCAGGGAATAGATGATTAAATAAATTCAGTCGGAAATCTGGCAACAATTGTAGAAAATGTGTGTATTTATTCCCTTTCAGCGGAAACGACAAAGGCATAGTTCAGCAAAGCAAATTGAAATGTTCTGAGAAGCAATTAATTAAGAACGTCGAGTTTGCGATAGAGCCACAATTTCAAATATTTCCACAAAAAAATGTTCCATACATCTCATTCGACGAATAGCCAATTTGGAATTTCTCCGGAACAGATGCTGAACAATATTTGAGGCGATAGTCGAATTTGTATTTCTGCGCCAGCGTGGATTGGCGGCTGCGACGTAAGCAGTTTGGATAGATCGTTGACTAAATGGATACAACAAGCAGTGTGTCATTGGTTTTCGATCAGTAACCAGCCTCAGCTTCAGTTCCCAAGTGTTGCCTCTCATAATCAAAATGAGACATAAACCTTTTCATTTAATCCTCGCAGTGATCGCGTTTCAGTTTGGTGATGTGTCGTCTGCAAAATCTCAAATAAATATCAAGGAGCTTTCTAAATGTGAGCACAATCCCTCCGGAAAGCATATCCGCCACACCATCGTTAAAGATGCAGGAGATAAATTCATGATTTTCGAGAATCTGGAAGAGATCACCAAAATTCCCATCACGAAGAGTTTAGAGGGCCTTTGGGATTTGAGAGAACTCTCGATGGTGGATTTGGAAATCATCAACGAGGGATCGGAAGGCCTCAGAATTCAAGTGAATCCAAACCAAGTTAACGTAGAAGGGCTGCGGCTGTTCTCCAAAGAGGCACCAAACCACATCGTCTACGTTCCACCACTAGCTTCAGTCCAAAGCATACACAATCCAAAAGCTGTTATCATTGTTCGTACTGTCGACGGTCATGATCAACTTTACTCCAATATTCGATTCCGCAAGGAGGTGCTTCGAGAGAATAATGCCTTCAATTTGGAAGAATTTACAAGCAACTCGTTCGAAATCATCAATCCTACCACTTCCAGACCGGAAGTTCAACTGAGTGCAACTGATGTCAAATATTCTCCGGTAATTTTTGAGTCAAATCTCAAAGGCACTTTCAATGACGAGCCCTCCATGTCGAACGATCTCAAATATGAACTGAGATATGATTTTGAGCGATTTGCTTGGGACGTCCTTGAAGCTCCCATTTCAGGTAAGCGGAAAAATATGCCGAATGTTGTACGAACAGACACCAAGGATTGGACGAAGAGAGGTGAAGTTCGATTGAAAAACGGATTTTTCGATTTGACACCTTACACGAAGCCAACCGAGCGATTTCGTATTGTGAAAGGTTGCTCAGATTCGATAAAATCAACGCGAATCTCAACACCGTTGAATTTATTGAAGAGAGAAAAGCTGCGATTCACCGGAGAGCTGCGTGCTTTTCAGGGGGAAATCCATCGCAATCTTCTGGAGAAATCGAAAAAGTCGCGGAAAACGATATCGTTTAGTCATGCCTTCATAGCGAAGGAGATTTTCCTGGGCGATGTGAAAGAGTTTGACATTTTCGCATTGACGATGGGCTTTGGATACGAAATTCAAAACGACACCAAAAACAGTGTCAAAGTGACCGTTGATGAGAAAGAGAAGCGGAATGAGTTGGTCCTTTCACCAAAGCAATTAGTCGAAAATTTGAGAAATGGCCGAACTGGCCGCAAATACCATTTCAAAATCCACATTGAAATGATCAGGTCAGATAAGAATGAGTCCAAATACTATCCCGCTGTGGTGGTTCATTTCGTCGATTTCAAGATTGGCGTGAAGAAAACCTACGACTTTACGCTTTACACGAGCGAGGAAGACAACTTTGAATTCAACGTCGGAGAATTGCCTCCTTCGATGAGGGACTCTGTGAGTTATGCGACGGCAATGCAGATTGAATACCTTCCAAAGAAGTACCTGGCTACTCTGAAGCAAAGCTCAGTCGTCTACCAACCGGCAAATATTGAAGGGGAGGATATGCTTTACTTTGTGTTTCGTGATGGCCACATTCACGTCTACAAGCATTTCAGTATGCCTCGGCAGCGCTGGTTTGATGGCAGGTACCATCCAGGTGAAGTTGCTCAAGATTCAGACGAAGTCAATTCAGATTCTGTTGAAGAAGACGTGGATGGTGAGAATGAAGATCAAGAGGAAGAAGAAAGTGACGTTGGGAATCATTCAGAGGTGCTGAATCTAGTTCCTTACACCCAGCGCTTGTTCTCAATTCACAACAAAAGCGGAAATAATTATCTGGTGAGAGTTTCCAAGGTCAATAAGGATGTGATGGTCAAAAGAAAGCTGCACTTTGACTCTGACGACAACGAAGATTGGCTCCAAATTTCAGTTCCGAAAGAAAGCTCATTACAAATTGGCGATGAAGCCACCATCACAATCCATGCAGATCACTACGAATTCAACGAAGAGTTCATTCGAAGTGTCAAAGAGGAGGATGCGGTCACTCACCGTTACGATTTGAGGCGTTTCACGGTCACAGGAACTCCCTACCGAGTCGAAAACTGGTTCCACCCTAAGGTGACAGTGGTGGTGCTTGCTCATGCGCCAATAATCCTTTCGGATGTCCAGGAAATCGACCCGACAATCTTGTACTCTGCCAGCGGACCCGCCGGAAACGAGGCATTTTTCGATATCAACTTCAAATCTGATGCCTTTGAGATCCACCAGCATTTCGGAAGCAATCAAAAGCAGAATCTGGAAACCTTAAAGGTCGAAGGCGTTTATCAGTTGAAGGAGTTCACCTCACGCGGGATTATCGTGAACAAGAGTGGTCGAAATGTGAAGATCCGATTGTTTGATGGCCAAGAAACTGAGATCGCCGACGACGATTCACACAAAATCGATGATCATCACAGTGCCAAGGTCGTTCTCCATGCGGCTCATTTCGAATTCAATGACAAATATGCGACAACTGTTCGCCAAGAGCGAAACGTCTACGATTTGATAGCATGGTCATATCCGCATGTTAGCTTTCATCTCCGCAGCAAGAAGAAGCTGACGAATGTTCTGGTGGGAAGGAATCTGAAATTTGTCATCGTTTCTAATCCGAAAGTCCCAAGGAAACCACAGGCAAAGCAACGTCACTGGAAACCTCCTCACGGAAAAGCTCAGAAAGGTTAGCGAACTTCGACAACGCGCAAGAAAGCTAAATCAAATAAACGAAAATGATTCCTTTCCCAAAACATGTTCCACATTTCAATAAAATCCCAAAAAATCAATCAAAATTCAATTATCTTTCAAATTTGCGTTTCATTGAAATTCAATCAAATCAATCGAAGACATTTTCAAATTGCAAGACGGATCTAATTTAGCTTTGGAGCTTCAAAAGAAAACTGGCCGGCTGATTGCTGATGCGGGACAGGTCTGGCCATGAAATCACCCCATCAACAAAATTATGATAAAAGGGACAGGCAAAAATGTGAGCACAACCAACGCATACCGGATACCACGCATTCTCCTCACAGAATAGCAAATCGTATTCAGTCCAATCAATTGACACAAGCTTAACTTGAGCAAAGAGTTTTTTTAAATTATCGATTAATGTTTGACGAAAGCCTGCCCCGTGGACGCATGCACAAATATTGTACAATTTGCTTGCGTCAATCCGTCAACTTTTTTAATTTCAGAAACGTGCCAGCACAATCGAGAGAAAGCATTGCAGCGTGTGTGCGATTGAATCAACAACACAGCTTGGGAAAAAGCGTATAAAATTGCTGCTGCCACCCACTGTCGTTCAGTAACTTTGTAGCAAGTGAACAGCTTACGCCAAAAAAATCTAAATGGGAAAAATGTATTTCTTCTCCATTTCAATCCTGATCGCGCTGCAGTGCCGATGGGTTTTATCGTTCGAAGTGAAGGTAACGTCCAGATATGTAAGCAATGCAAAAGGACGACCCATTCGCTACACTTTGGTCTATGAAGAATGTATGTCCAGCCGCCCACTTCGAATGGCTACCTGGACCTGACCGTCTACACAATGTTGATGGACTTCAAATTAGAATACGAAGCTCCGAACGATGGCATCAAATTTTTAGTTAATCCGAATCAACCGAATATGAAGGGCTTGCAAGCTCATTCGGCAGGAAAAATCACCGATTCGGAGCGTGAAATGAATGCCGTTTATGTTCCACCTTCGTCTGCAGCTCAAACAGTGCAAAATGCGAAGAATCTCTTCATTCGACGTCGTTTGGACGGAAAAGACTTTTATCGTTCGAACATTAACTATCTTGACGAAGAAAAAGATGCTGCCAAAGCTGAATTGAGTGGTTCCTATCAAATAATCAATCTTACATCAAACGCTGCGAAAATAGATCTCGTCGACGCCTCGCGTTTGAAGGAGGTTCCTTTCGTTTACGAGGTGGATTTCAAAGGTATCTTCAACGATGAATCACCGGATGAGACCGAGCTAATGTACGAGTTGAAGTACGATTACAAGCTATACGCTTGGGATGTTCATACCAAGCCTGCGGATGCGAGTGTCGAGAAAACGCACGGCAAACAGCAGGCAGACACAAGTCTCTGGCCGAAGGTAGCTAATGTTGTCTTGAAGAATGGCATGTTCGACTTGACGCCTTACACCAAGTCCTCTGATCCATTTCGTATTGTGAAGGGCTGCCCAAGACCAATCAGACCGACTTATATTGGCGTTGCTTTGGGCAAATTGAGCAGGCGGGCACCGAAATTCACAGAAACGCTTCGTTCACTTTCGGGACGCGTGTATTTCAATTGGATAATGAGTCTCCGCATCGGAAGAGAATTTATTTCTCTAATGTTTTTATGGGCAAAGAGTCATTCGCAGCCGAAACGAATCATTTAGATTTGAGAAGATTGACACGATCACATGAATATTTCATCCAGAACAACACCATGAACGAGGTCACGGTAGAGGTGGAAGAGCAAACGGAGAATGGGAGTGATGCGAAACCAAAGATAATTACACTCAAACCAGCCGCACAGCACAAGAAGCTGAATAATCTTGAGGGAAGCGAATACTATTTGGAGATTTATATTGACTTTATCCAGTCAACCGAATTGCATGACGTATCTACTCATTTCATCGATCGGCCAGTGGTGAAAAAGCATAACGACAAAGTTTCACCCAGAACTTACGATTTCTCGTATTTCCTGAATGCAAATTACGATTTTGAGCTCGATATCAATAGAGTCGCTTGCGAGACACCGTGAGTTTCATAACGAGCGTTCAGATTGGAAGTCTTCTGAAGCAATACACTGTCGCAATGAGCCCAAAATCGGTCATCTATCAGCCGCCGATGTCCAACGGGGAGGATGTTCTCTTAATCAAGTATCGTGGCGATGTGTTCTATGGTTATCAACACTACGGTACTCCACGTGAATGTTGGTTTGATGGAGACTCGCTAAAAGTCGAAGGCTCGGCTAGAAGAGCTGTCGAAGAAGTGGAAGATGAGATTGGCAACAAAATGATAAAAGTGAATCTGAAAGAATTCACCCTTCATCGCTTCACAATCAACAACAAGAGTGGCAGAGAACTGAGACTGAGGGTTTCGAATGCGCTTCGAGAACTCATTAAAAAAACGATTTCAAGTGCCCAAATTGATGAAAACTTTATTGGAGAAAAGCGCGATGATTGGATTGAAATTGACATGTGGGGAAAAATCTTCAGCATTGGCAACGAAGCCACAATTACCGTTTATGGTGACTATGTCGAATTTGACGATCTCTTTACGAGAACGTTCGACATTGACTCGGAATCGGATGATCTGAAATACGATTTGTCTCTTGTGTGATTTGTGTGAGAAGCAGAAAGAACGAAACGTTTAGAAGATGCCGAACCGAACGAAGCGAGTCCGTATCAATCAAGACTCCCTGTAAAGTCGTTAAGAAGCACTGTTAGTAGGCCAAGAGCAGATACTAGATAACCCAATAAATGCACTCTTTAATTTGAAATAACCTCACAAAAACTTTTGTTTCATTCAAGTTCGCACATTCCATCTAACGAAAACGATAAAAGCTCAAGATCAACGAAACGATGAAGATCAAGATTCTCACGATAACCATCGCCTGAGAGCCCAAATCGAGCCAGAAACAAAAAATTACCTTCAAATCGGACACATTTGAGATCCGCCAACGTCGTCAGTGGTCACAAACTGAGCACGTTCGAGTGGCGATGCTGTCAAACCGCTCTGAATGTTATTGCGTGCTGCAAGTGCCGAATCAACAGCGCAACCATCAAAATGAGCTTAAGAACGAGGAAAGTGTGCTGAATACGGTGACCGATGCCACACCGGTCAGGCCTCGTCCGATACGCATGCGATTAGCGATCGCGCAAGCCCAGCGAAAAGCAGCAACAAAATTCAAAAAGGAATGAAAGAAAGAAAAAAAAGCGAAATTCTTGAAAGTAACGTTTTGCGTTCACCATTCACGCGCACTGCGGGCACACACTTTGCGCGACAGTATGCGTCGGAACCTGTTGTGCCAATAAGCGATATCATCGTCTTTCGGCGATTAACGAATAAATCAAAACGGATTTTTTTTCCGTTTCGTCTGCAGTTTCTGCAGCAGATTTCGTAGTTCATTCCAGTTCATTGGCCGAATTTTGGGCGCTCGTTGGTGAAGGGGAAGTTGTTGATGTTTCATTCGCGGTCGTTCAAATCACATCCGGAATGACATTGTCGAGGCAATCCAAATACGGTCAAGTGCTTGCAATGCGTCTATCAATGCATTCTCTGTGCGTTACACTTACATAACGGCCATTCGGCAAACAATACCAATCAAAACAATGGCCAATTAATCAATAACCGGATATTCAAATTTCATGGAGACACTCGAAATTATGCAAATGCCATTTCAAACACGCCACGCACAAAGGCGACATACGAAAATCATATTCCGGCCGACCGACCGACAATCACGCCGAAATGAATGGATTTGTCACCAAGTTGTGGCATGTGA
>JANSTV010052281.1:0-12063 GCA_027564135.1 Lestremia cinerea
AGTGAATTCAGTTCGACCTTCATTTCCGGGAGTAAATAAGCCACGCGAGAATGCATTTTTAATTTATTTTCACAATCTTCTTTAATGCTCTTTCACTTCGACTGTCGTATGCATCATTGTCTCGATTATCATCGCAAGGTCCTGTTCCGGCTTGTTCATCAGCCGAAGCTGTAGCTTGACCCCCATCCCAAATCCATCGCTTTTCAATCGGTTTTTTTTTCTTCTAGTTCTTCAGGTTTACCTTTGGCTATTTTTGCTAGATTGGCTTTCACCGCCTCTGTGTATTCTTCCGTTCTTCTCATCATAACTGCGACAAACTCAGGCGTGTCTTCGGCAGGGAGGTATTGTTCGACCCTTGCTAGAGAGAGAGACAGAGAACCATTCAGGTTATATTCCATGTCCATCTCTACCCTTTCGGATTCAGATCAAAACTCTTACCGTTCCACCTCTGCAACCTCACACTGGTTAGAATCTTTTCGTTTAGCCACAGTTCGAACTTGTCTGAGGAGAATTGAAATCACACAACGAGTTGAAGGTTAATCAATCAAGCTGATCTTAAGCAAATCAAGCATTTACCTCCAAGATAATCTTCAATAGCATCGTTGAGGGCTGGGACCCATAGAATGGCTGAAACCCCCCCAGACACCAGCTCTTTTGCAACTCGAGCTAAACCAGTCAATGGCGCTCCTTCTTGAACCTGACAGAGACCACCAATGGTCAGTTTTCGAAACAACTTTGTCGAATCCATCGAAGGAATGGGGCTTTTACATCGGGAATTCTGTCCACTTCTCTTGGAGTATACCAGAAGGATTGATGCGGTAGACGATGAACGAGCGGAAAGTAGCGCTCTCCAACAAGCATAAGTTCCAGCTCGACAAAATTGACATCCCCTTCAAGTTCAGCATTTTCGGCTTTCTTTTCAAAAACGGATTCAAGAACATCCGTAAACATTTGCCTGTCAAACATTTCATACCATTTTTTCGGATTCAAAATTGCATCCGCCTTTCTCTGCATCTTCTTTTTGAACTCTGCGTTTTTCTTCAAACGCTTTTCCCTTCTCTTCTTAGTCCTCTCTATGCCCTCCCTCGTAACAATATAATTATGAGAAGCGTAGCCTTCGCTGTAAACGAATGGCATTTCGTATCCTTCAATCTTTCGGGCCCGTCCAAATTTTTTTATCAAGTAATCTCTGAATTTTGCCACTTCCCTCTCCAAATATTTTACCCATTCAGCATTGCCTTGTGCAGGAACATAAATTTGGAGTTTCTCTGTTCAAAAGAGAAGACGAAGAAGCGTTCATTAGGCTTAGACTTGCTGGTGGTGATGTTGATGTTTCGCTGATGCTTCAAGCCGATCTTTCGATATTCATGACCCGCCCAAGGAAATTCCATAGAATTAGCAAAATATGCTTACGATCGAATTTCTGCAGCACAGTGCTTTTGGCCACAATTCTGTCAATTCCTTTCGCAACGAACGCTAATGCAGGCAAAAGTAAGAGAAAATCTTCAGAGTACTGAAACGCCCTTCAAACTTTGAAATTAACAAACCTCCGATGGCGTCTCCAATCACACCATTGAAGTAAGGAATGGGGATTTTCAGCTGGAGGAATCCGGAAAGGCCACGTCTGCAGACGGTACCAATACCAGTTGCAGGAACGTAATGTTTATCGGTTTCATCATCCTGTATTTGAAGGAAATCCAGTTTGGATGAAGCAAAAATCGATCGACGCTCGCCAAGCTTGTCTTACCTCTTTGTCTTTGACTTCAGGCGGCAAATCCCCAGTTTCTTGAACTGGGCTTTCAAGAAGATCAGCAGAAGCCCGCCTCTGCCGCGCAGCAAATTTCTCCTAAGTAAACAAAGTCGATGAATCAATTCGATAATCGAAGTGCAATCAGCCTTACGTCTTCCAAATCCTCGGACATGCTCTACAAATAATCGATTTAAGCTTTACGAATCCCATCAAAGAAAATGGTAGTTACGGTTCTCCTTCGACCTCTGCGTTTCACGCCAGCGGAACGGCTCAGCTTCTTCTGTGACGTATCGTCTGCATTTATCAAAACTCTCCTTTCCGGTTCGGCCACAGTGGATAGTGCTGGCAATGGCTTTTCCATTTCGCTAAAAAGGCTGGCAAATCCAGATCCCTACTGCAAAAAAAAATAGGCCAAAAACAACTGATATTTTACGAAAAAAATATCAAACGTTTTGTTTTGTGTTTGCTTACATCGTTTTCACCAACCGCTTCCCTGAGAAGACGGTTCTGCAAGCCAAGGAAAAAATTAGTTTTGACTTGCAATTTATCAATTGGTCTTGTTCGTGATTTCGTACATCGTTTGGGGTGACTGCATAAAACGACGAAAACCCATGAAACGCGCTGCCCTTTCCAGCGGGAGTAATTGCTTGAATCGAGTTGGTTCGGACGTTGAAGCCACTTTGCTGAAGAAACCGAAAGAAAAAGATCATTCCAGATTGGTCTTGCATCCAAATGCGTCGCTTGACTCTGCTCCCGACTCCATACTCTATTGAAATGATCATCGATTTGCAACGGCTTAGGTGTCTGCAAAGCAAAGATTACCAAAAAAATTCAATTCAAATCTTCGTTTTCCAATAGTCGAACTTTGATTACCGATTTGACGCGCTTGCCAATTAGTACTTCCAACTAAAAGAGTAGCTCCGGTAGCGACCAGAGACAGTGGAATCGCAATGCCAAAAATCACCAATACCGACAACCTTGTTTTTCAGTCCATGGTTTTGGAAATTTTCCACATTTTTTTCAGTAATTCCTCGAATGAAACGCAGCACACAGGAAGTGGAATGTTTCAATGGAATTTTGTCAGTAAACAAAGATGATCACGCGTGCATGCGACCGAGCACGATGTTATCTCGCCAGCGGAACATGCCGTCAGTATAATGCATAGAGCTTCGAAACCCCTCTCCCAAAACGTAGGGAATCAAACGGTAAATTTCAAAACATTGCCGACTCGTTTGATTCAATAACAACGTCACCAACGTCACGTCTCTTGGAACTGAATTGAATTAATTTGTTTTGTTTGTCATTCCGATTGCTAGACATCAATCGAAACCATTTTCAAGGTTACGCATGATGGTGCCTTCTGATTTTGGCAATTTAGTTCGAGCCATTTGGTTCAACAAGAAGAAATGGAAAAATTTGCCGAGAGAAGAATTGATGTGAGTCAACAATCGAAATGTCAATGGCGTTAAACATCAAGCAGCGATCAAATTCCAACCCGATCAAATGAGCTGCACACCGACGGTGATGCGAGGATGCTGAGCGGTCGATATGTCGTCGGTACCCACGCATCTCAGCTTCTCTCTTGTGAGGTGAACTACCTATCGGGGATAGTCTGATAGATCATCTGAGATTGGGTATAAATTGGACTTGCGAGATCCTCGCAGAATGAATTTTTGACTCAAATTCCTTCGTTAAGTCTAATTCCTCATGTATTTGACGATATTAATGTGATATGGAGTATCTCCTATGTGACGTCGGGGTTGCATTCTTCATATTCTCGGTCTCTGGACCAGCCCAGGTCATCCTCCTTCCGAGCTTATCAGGCTGATCAGGTTCTTCCTTTGCACCATCATCTTTTTTCTGAATTTATCGAGTTCAACTGTCTTCTCCACCGTCGTTCCTACATCGACCCCTCTTTTCTTCAACATATTTGGGCGGCGCCGAAAGGACGAATTCTGTTGGTCTTCTCTTTTCCATTGTTATTTTACTCTGAATACAGTCGATCACAACCGAACAATTTTATATTTTTTTCATTTTGAAAGAGGAGTTCCATATGTCTGTCTCGAATTCTTCCGCTGTGAGAAAAATATTTGAAAAATTTCATTGTCATTGGAAATTGTTCGAGCCACAAGCTGTCGCGTCGAGAAAGAGGAATGTTGCAGACAAAGAAATATACTTCCTGGCTCTTTGTTGAATGTTGCTCGAATATTGTGGAAAAAATAATATGTCGAAAACTCGTGACATTCTTCCATTTCGCGTCGAGAAATTCCTCAGAAGCGAATGATGAAACTGCAGATATTCGAATCGATTCGAGGCCAAATCTGATTAAGCATGGACTCGTGGATGACACTGAGCAAATCGAAGAAGAAAAACGAGCCAACCCCAGATTTGAGTTTGGTTTCCATTCAAAGCAGGGAGTCCGGTGGACTGGAGGCTAGCGAGTGTATCAAAGCGTATCAAAAGTGGAGGTAAAATTTCGATGAGTGGAGACAAATTCTTGATTGAGAATTGATCGTTTTTGGATGCAGGGTTCAACTCATCGGCTCCCATCAGTTCGGAAACTATTTCAAATGACAGCTGTGTTGTCAAGTTGTCGTAGTTCGCCATTGCGTATTGTGTGGTGGCCACCCTGTGACCAACACACTTGTGGTGGTCCCGTTACGACCTCCACACAGGAAGCGGCGGCATTCCGGCCGAACCGCGACACCGGACGAAAGCCGACCCGCGAAGACCAAAAGACAAAATGCTGAATGCACTTGTCGCGACCGTGAGAAACGCCCGCGACACATGCATTCAACACTTTCCTCACCGCGTATAAATATGTCAGCGGAATGTAGAATAAAGTAGTCGTAAACAAACCATCAAAGAGTCATCATTAATATTCACAACCACCATCGTTGCACCCACCAGCACAATTGAATCAAGGCCACGGAATACATTTCGACTTTTCGCAAATACCCAAATCAAAAGACGAGTCTCGTTGCTAATAGCCCACGACGATAATCAAGAAGTGAGCCTAACTCCTCATATATTTTTCAAAATTATTACGCTACGGATGATCTCCTTGGTTGCGTCGGCTGTGCATCCGTCATGGGTTCTGTTTCTGGGCCAGCCCAGGTTGCCCTCCTTCCGATGTTATTAGGCGGTGGCGGCTCCGTGTCTACCTTTGAATCGCTTGCACCGCTTAACCTTTTTCTTAATTTGTCGAAGCCAGTTTTCTGCTTCATCACCGCTTTAGCATTGTTCCCTTTTTCTGAAACCTTTACCATCCACTCTGGTAGTTCTTCCCCGGGGATATAGTGCTCGAGCCATGCTGTTAAAGTGAGAGAGAACTATTCAGGGAGAGTTCCATATTCATCATGCATCAAAACTCTCTTACTGTTCCACTTCTGCAACGTCTCATTCTCTCGGACCTTTTTATCAACGTAGTCTCCGAACGCGTCTGAAAACGAAAATAGAAGGCAAACAACGGATTGAAGCCCAAATCAAGTTTTTCTCACCTCCAGCGTAGTCACCAACCGAATCGTTGAGGGCAGGGACCCAAACAATGGTCGAAACCACTCCCGACATTAACTCGGTGCCCAGTCGACCTAAGGCGGTCTTGCGCACTGCTTCAACAACCTGGCGGAGAAAAAAACGAAGAAATTCGATTTTGACATCATTTCGCCGATCCTCATTAAATGAAAATTGCGCTCACATCCGCGATTTCCTCTTCGAAATATGGGATTATGCGAAGGGCTTGATGGGGTAGAAGGCGACGGCGCTCACGGTAGCGCATCCGTGTGACATAGAGCTCTTGTTCGACGAGGATCTCTCTTTCGGCAATGCTATCAATCGAGTCAATGGTGCTGTACGGCGATGAACTACTGCTGCTGCCGCTGCTCAGTGCAGATTTGCCGCTCATCAATGACATTGTATCCGATTCAACTGCAGAAGTCTCGTCGCTCGTCTTTTTCTCATTTGCGAAAGGCCAAGACCAACCCCTCTTTGGATTCAGTTTTTTCTCTTCTATGGCCTTCATTTTCTTCTCGAATTTATCTGTTTCCTTCTGAAGCTTTGCGTTCTTCTTTTTGTTTAACTCCTGGTCCTTCTTCTTAACTCTGAAATTATGCGAATCGTGGCCCTCACTATACAAGAACTCCAAGAAGAACACTTCCTCTAACTCATCTCTCCCTATTTTTTTGGCTAAATATTTTGTGAATTTTGCAGTTTTCCTCTCCACATATTTCACCCATTCAGCAGTGCCTTCTACTGGAACGTATTTTTGGAGCTTCTCTGTTGAGACAACAAGACGAAGTAGCGATAACAGAATAGTTAAGAGGGGATCTGCCTGAAGTAAAATATGCATACGATCCCAAATCTGCAAAGTTTTGCTTCTCACCACGATTCGATCAAGTACTGCCGCGGCTACGCCTGATGGTGTTGAGAAAACGAGGAAAGAGAACTACTGAATTTATTCCTCCCAAGATTTCCGAAATAGTACTCACTTCCAGCACCGTCTCCAATGTAACCATTAATGAAGGGAAGGGGGATTCGAAGCTGAAGATATCCGGAGAGACATCGTCTTGTAATAATCCCTACAGCAGTTTTGGGTACCGCCTTCTTGGCCTCCAGTTCCGCTGCTTTAGCGGCTTCTGAGTCTTCTGCTTTCACATTGGTTTCCGGCGTGGAGGCTACGGCAATCGCTCCTCCATTCACGCCCTGAATTTGGAGGGGAACCAGTTTGAATGAAGCTCGAATCGATCGGAACTCATCAAGCGATTGATCGTTACCTCTGGTTCTTTAACCTCGGGCGGCAACTCCCCTTTTTCTTGAACTGGACCTTGAACGATGTCAGCAGTCTTGATCTGTTTCAGGCCCCCAATTTGCCCCTGGAGAAAACGAAGTCCATGAATGACATTGATAATAATCCAAGTGTGTGCTGTCTCACGTCTATAGAGGCTCCATCCAGACTCCCACTTGAAATCTGCAAATAATCGATTTAGGTCTTGCAATTTCCATCAAAGCGAATGGTAATTACATCTCTTCTGCGACCTGTGTGTTTCACGCTGCTGGAACGACTCAGCCTTCGTAGTGGTGTAGCCGGTGAAGGGGGCTGTGGTTCACCAATTGCAAAGGGTTCCGAGGTTATTTCATTCACGTCTTCTGGTTGATATTTGGGCGGCGACGAAAGGACGAATTCTGTTGGTCTTCTCTTTTCCATTGTCATTTCCATCATGGAACCGAACTCCTAAAAAAATTCAAGGAGATAATTTGAGTTAAACGAAAGAAATTGATTATATTCAGTTGAATTTTCTCACATCCTTCGGTCGATAGCCCCAAGTCTCCGGTGAATAGTCTCTCTGCAAACCGAAGAGAAAAATCGTTTAAAATTAGTCTTGACTCGATTCTGTTGACGAAGCAGTACATTATATGCACCGACCCCCTCTGTCGGACCAAGTCCATCAAACTGACTCATCGGGTCGACAACACCATTATCCCGAAAAGATGTCTTCAGAAATTATCAAAAAAATTTAATTTAATTTTTTGTTTTCGAATTGCTTCATTTTCGATTACCAAATTGACGTGTTCAAAAAGCGCGACGATCGAAATCGCGAAAAACAGCATACGCGGCTTCACTCTCATCTTGGCAACGGTTGAATTTACTCTGAAAACAGTCGTTCACGAGCGAACAATTTGATGTTCGTTTCACCTTGGTAGAGGGTGTCTATGTGTTTGTCACAAATTGCTGCTGGAGACAAGGCGCGTGATGGCTTAAAATAGTTTAACCTTGCACTGGAGATCGTTTTTTTTTTTAATTTTTTTTTTTTTGCCAGGGCTGGCTCATACGAACTGGACGCCGAATCTTCGTCGGGTCAATTCCATGAATTTCTTCTCAATATCCAGAAGAGACCGTTTGAGAGTAGTCTATAATCCAATTCCGCATTCTGCATACCACGATTCGACAACGAGCTTATAATATAACTGAAATATGACAGGCTCTTTTGCTGTCTTTCCCTGCAACAAAATTTCAAAAGAAATTAATGAATTATGATGTCGTTTTATTTCATTCCAATTCATAACAAAATACAGTTGTATAAATAATGCAAACGAAGACGGCCGAAGCGATTGATAGTTCGTATCTTTTATCAATTAATTCAAGTGGAAAACAAATGGAAATGGCTCAGCAGAACCAGCAAACTTTCCGTCGGGTGACATTCAGCTCCCTCTGCGCCAGTTCATGGTCAAACCGTCTGTTTGCTGCGCTCAGAGTGAACCAACTAACAACAGTGAGTTCCATGAAATTTAATTAATATTCTGCCCCTCTTTTGTTTATCATGTTATCATCGTTTGACGTCAGTCGAAGACATTTCAAGAATCATGACAACAGCGAATGGCAGAAAACAGAGTGAAAAGAAAAATCAACAATGGAAATTTCAATGGCGCTAAATGTCAAACAGCGATCAAATTCCAATTCGATTGAATGAGCTGCACATCGACGTTATTCGCATGCGCGATCTTGTGATGCTGAAAGGTTGCCGTCGATTACAGAATCGAACTTGGATCGTTTTGTTTTTCAGTTAATATTCAGCATTGTCGATGCTCATGAAATCAGGATTCTATGCTAATCTTGAGACTTCCGACTCGGAGGAGTTCCGAGACTCCGGGAAAAGGGATTGGACTCATTAAAATAAATTCCAAACTCAAGCTCTTCTCCTCATTTATTTGTTAAAAATATCACGTTATAGACGATCTCCTCGGAAACATCGGCTTTTCATCTAACGTGGGTTTGATCTCTGGGCCAGACCAGGACGACCTCCGTTTAAGCTTATTAGACTCGACGATGGGCGTTTCAGGCTCTATCTCCGGATCCTTTCTCTGTTCCTGGTTCTGTTCCTGCTTTTCCAATTTGCCAAATCCAGCTTTCTGCCTCACCGTCGTTGCAGCATCGATCCCTTTTTGCGCTAACTTTTCCAACCAATTTGGAAGTCCTTCTCCAGGAACGTATTGCTCGATCCAAGCTATCCAGCGTGAAAGAGGGGCGCAAATTAGCATTCACTTCTTTCCCTCCCCTCCCGAACCAAAACACTCTTACTGTTCCACTTCTGCAGCTTTGGATTGGACATAATCTGTTCGTTCACGTATTCTTCGAATTTTCCTGAAGAGAATTGAAGCCAAACAAGGTGCTGACGGCAAAATCAAACAAATCAAATTGCAGAGAGATCGAAAAAAAAAAAAAACAAAGTTGAGTAACTCTGAAATCAAATCAAACTAAACTCACACTGAATTTGAACTTAAACGGAAAAAGCTATCGTAAATTAAAAGGAACAAAGTAGAAAAAACACGAAATGTACATGTTCATAGAATAACACAAAAAGAAAACCAAAGTCAAAAAGTAACAAAAAACAAGAGATAAACACTATTGTGATTTAGCATTAAACTAGCAAACTGTAAACATGAAATTATTTAATTATTGGGTTATGTGACCTGTTAAAACGTAATAACAAAAAAAAAAATAAAAAAATCAAGTAGTTTTTACCTTCAGCGTAGTCACCAATAGTGTCGTTGAGGGCAGGGAGCCAAACAATGGACGAAACCACCGCAGCCATTAGCTCTTTGCAAACTCGACCTAAGTCGGTCTTGCGAGCTACTTCGACAAAGTTTTTTTTTTTTTTTTTTTTCATTCCGTCGAGCTCATCAAATGAAAATGGTTCTCACTTCTGCGATTGTTTCTTCGAAATATGGGACCTTGCGGAAGGCTTGATGAGGGAGAAGACGAACGTGCTCGCGGTAGCGCGCCCGTGTGGCATAGAGCTCTTGATCCATGAGATTCTGTTTTTCGGTCATGGCATCATAAGAGCTACAGCTGCTCATTGACATTGTGTCCGATGCAACGTCCGACGTCACATCGCTCGTCTTTTTTTTGTTTGCCAAAGGCCAAGACCAATCCGCATTCGGATTCAATTTTTTCTCGTCCTGAGCCTGCATTTGCTCTTCGTATTTTTTGGCCTTCTTCTTAAGCTTCTCATTCTTCTTCTTGTTTCTCTTCAGATCCTCCTTCTTTACTTTGAAGTTGTGTGAAAGAAAGCTCTCGTCGCACAAGAATTCCAAATAGAATAAGCTCTCCAATTTATCTCTCCCCAATTTTCTGATGATATATTTTCGCAATTGCGTCGTTTTCCTTTCCAAATATTTCACCCATTCAGCGTGGCCTTCTCCAGGAACGTATTTTTGGAGTTTCTCTGTTCAGACGAGAAGAGAGGAGTAGTTGAGAGGGGATCTACCTGAAGTAAAATATGCTTACGATCCCAAATCTGCAGGGTTCTGCTTTGGGCTATGATTCGATCGATTCCTTCTGCGACCAAGCCTATCGGTTAAAAACGGAAAGGAGAGAATGTTTTTGAAATACCGAAATTGTTTTCAACGTTTCGAAATATTCCTCACGTCCGACGATTATTCCAACAACATCATTGACGATAATAATGAGAATTTTGAACTGGATCGTTCCGGAAACGATGCGTTGAGCTTCGGCGTGGAGAAAGGGGCACGTTGCGACGAAAGTTTGGCACCTGGTTGAACCAAGCGGTTGTGCGTTGGTTCAAACGAACTGAAAGTCGAATCACCATTGAGCCATTCGATTTTTCTGGCCATCGAAAATAGTTGTCATTCATTTTCTTTGAGAGGGAATAGAGTCAGTTATGTTTCATTCATATCCAACCGATTTAGGAGGAAATACAATTTGGATGATCAGCGCATCAAAACCAACACTCATCGTCTGTGCCATCGCGCTACAGCAGACAAACACCGAAACAGACATATTGTGTCGGAAGGCAACGCGATGAATGTCCCAGACAAAACGTTCCAGACATGAAGAAAATGGATTTTCGGGAATTGAAGGTATTCCAGAGGTGAATATGTCAAACTTCGGAAATTCCCATAATTCCGGAACACCAGCGCTCTCTACACAACACTTTAATCCCAATACAAGAGCATTGCCTACCCCCAGGTGTATTGACGATCGATTGACGGACGTCAAGTTGATGAATATTTGGAGCTCTGGATGCTCAACACAAGCACAATCACACGAAAATGATCGGGAACAAATTCCAAGAGAAACACGAGAAATATGTGGTTGGGTCGGACTTATTAACTTTATTAAATAAATTGCATCTTTTGCTGTCAAAAAAAAAAAAAAAAAAATTCCTCCAAGCATTCGCATTCGCCTTTAGCGTTTGATGGAAAGCTAACGTCAATGCTATCGATAGCATTAAGAGAAAAAAAAAATGAATTCAAAACAAAAAAGATATGAAAATGAAATTGAAATAAAAAAAAAAAACACAAAAAATGAGCCTCCTGCGGCGTTAATTGATTGACTTGGCCATTATTGCTGTCGATAGACTATCGTTGATGCTCGATCCGCACTCATCGAACAACACTACATGTAGCGTTTTACCGTGAATTTCACTTTCCGAAATGTCCCTGAAAGCAGAAACTACATAAACATCGAAAGCAATACAAGACTCCACAGAACTTACACAATTTTCCCTTCAAGCGGTTTGAAAAGGGCCAATTCCTTAAACGTGAGCATTGCACCGAAATCATAGTCTTCGATGCGATGTAAATTGTGCATGCGACAATGGTATGCTTGAAATGGAATGTCATCGAGTTCAGCGTTCCATTTGTACAGTTGATCGAATCGAACATTCGCACAGTTGCCATGGTCCACGAAAAACACCTGAAATTTGAGAAAAAAAAAACTTATTTGGAAGCTTTTCGTAAAGATTAAGCTCGTGCGGACTTACCTTGCAATGGATTTCATCGTAAATTGTGATGACTTTCGCTCGATAGACTTTCCCGTCTCTGTACGAGGCCAACACGTATTCAAACAATGCTGGAATCTTGATGAGTGGTCGATACATTCTCTTTTGAGGCGGAAAATTCAATTTGAATATCATCTCCACGTAAGTGGAGCCGTTGGCAGCCGTTCCCAGTGAAGGGATTTGAATGTAAATCTCCTCGACGCTTGTGACATGATAGACGACGACTGGATACACGTGGCCTATCAGGGGCATTTGCTTGGCGACTGGGCTTGATAGTGAACCTGAATCAGTTACTTTCTGGCAAACGTTTGTGGGTTTCTCCTCAACAAGAACAGGCGATGATCGATGAGCTCGGTTTGATTCATCACAGCTGTAGCTGAATGAACCGATTTCCGCTTCTTCCAAGTCGTTAACGGTCCCATCGATGCAAATAGTCTTTACATTGATTGCCTTTGTCTCGAAGCATTCCTCAGTCGCAGCTTTCTCGGCATAAATATTCGAAGAGGGTTTGCG
>JANSTV010052281.1:12073-26641 GCA_027564135.1 Lestremia cinerea
GTTCATCAAATCGCTTCCCAGCTCCGATTCCGCATCAAGCGATAGACTATCATGTCTACATGTCAGCTGGGAGAATTCGATCGATAGATTATCGATAATGCTGTCGTCGACATCGCAATCAACATTTGACAATGATTTTTTCAATCGATTGTTGTTGCCGTCCAGAACATTGTCACTGTAGCTCACGTCATCTATGGAGGTTAGGAATGGATTGTTCACCTTCAGCGTTTCGCTGTCAAAGAAACGTCAGTTAATTCTTGAGATACCAAGTAAAATGCTACTAAAGCACCACTCACTTCTGAATTTTCGACACTTGAGACTCGGTGCTGTCGGCCAAAATCACATTTAAAACCGATCGTACCGTCGGCGAGTCGCAGGAATCCCAAAAATGCTCAATGATTTTGTTGAATGATACCAAACAGTTCAAAATGGCGTCTCCATTTTGTCCGCTTCGACATTTCTAAAACAAATTCGTCAATTTGCACACTTGACGATGGAATGTGGAATGTCTTTCGTCTTACCAAATTCCATAAAACGATTAAGTTTTTGGCAACTTCGTCCAAGATCAACCCACAATCGGAATCAGACATTGTCACTGGTTTTGATTTCAATTTGCAAGCGGCCGATGTGTCAGATGACGAATTCTAGTTTGGACATAACGAATATAACGGTACAGCTCACGTGGAACAATGAAGGTACCGTTGGCTGAATAACGATAAGCATGCAATTCAATGCTTGGTTATGTTCCCCTCACTGAATCATTTTCAATGTTTGAGCAACGTTTGAAGGAACGACAAAAACACTTTAATTCTATTTTTTTTCGAATAGTCAACATTTATTTAAAACATCTGTCAGGTTGTGTAACCTCATGTCTGATAAGTAAAATTATTCACGGAAGAAACTCATTAAACTTCTGTGTGGAATGGCGAAGCCCATAATCCGCATTTGTTCTGCAACGTCGTAGAGTTTCTCGTCAAACAATTGAATGTCAACTCTGCCGTTGCTTTTGTAATCCCTGCAAAAGTGAATTTGATCAAAAGTCTGCCAGCAATAGTTATCCAATGAAACCTACACAACGCGTGCTGCCAGCCAATCTTGACCAATGCTTGCCATCACGCCTTCGAGATGTGCTAAAACTCGATCCTTCCTCACCTCGCAATCTGGTCGGGGCCGGATATTGTCGAAGCGACAGATGAATGCTTGGGACGGGATCATGTAGCAGAACGGATCCCAACAGTAAATCCTGGTCAATGGTAGCATTTCCATGACTCCCATGTCGATATACATAACCTGAAAATATTCGATTTGTTGATGATTATGAAGAGATTTTGAATCTGATTCGTCTCACCTGAATATTGTCCTTGTCTTTTACGGCGGCAACTATCGCCCGATAGATCATCGAGTCAACGGTGTGTTTGGCCAATACAAGATTGTATTGCTCTTAAAGAGAAAGATGTAATTACAGGGATGGTTCACATGGATTTTAGATTGAGTCTCACCTGGCAATTTATCAAATGGTCTATAGTTTAGCATGCCACTTGCCGGATTCATTAATCTTTTCAGCTTCTTTAAGGAGATTTGGTTTGGAATCGGTCCGAATTCTGCGACTGCCAACACAGCGTAGAACTCATGAACAGAGAGAACCACCGTTGGAACGATCTGCAATACACCGCTTGGTGCCACTTTTTTCAGATTAAGCTTCAACTCTTTCGGAAGAATAGAATTATCCAATTGGAAGTCTGGGAGTAAAAGATCCGGTTGCTCATCTAAAACTACAATAATATTTTTAGTGGCTTTTGTTTCACGTTTTACTTTCGACGTTTTACACTCACCTTTGTTCAATACACTGATCTCGTCCCACAAGTGAATCGTACTTGAAAGTTCATGATCTCGATCTCGTCGACGAATTTGGTTTTGGGGAATTTCCCTTGGGTCATCGCGATCATTGTGACCCACTGGGATATCGCTCATCCCACCGCAAGCTCCTTCTTCGTTTGGAACAAAATGCACTTCTGCCTCGATTGTTATACTGTTTCCCGCGGGAACTTCTTCTGTTTCACATACTATCATATCGTCGGTCTTTGGAGAAATTGAACGTTTTAATCAAAGCAACGCAATGACTTGGTTTTTCTTTTTCAAACATCAGATGTACTTACGGCATGCACGTGCGTTACTTTCATCCGAGGTAAATCTTCGTCGTATGCGGAAAATTCTTCTTCGATTTGAGAAATTTCACCGCGGCTTTTCTTACGAGAAAGGTTAGCCGGAACTTCAGCTGGCAGATTCACAAACATTGGCTGTGAATGCCAAGCTGGGGTTCTTGCTTCAATTTTCTCATCTTCTTGCACATTATTTGAGGAAGTCAAGCTCATAGAGCTCACTGGACGGAAGGTAACTGGGGAGCCTGGTTGGCTATTTTCGGGCTCCAAAGAATATAAAACTTCTGGTAAATCATTATTCGAGGATGGTGGTCGTTTGGAATATAATCGACCGACCTGTGGATTTACTGAACTTTTTTGCGCACACACACAACAATTTGATGCTCCTTTATCCCAAACTGGCATTACCATAATTCGGGTCGGTGTCGAAGGCTTCGATTCGGTGCTACTCGTCTTAATTTTCGTAAATTTAGGTGTGTTCGGAAGAGATTTAGATGCTGGAATTGAGGATTCTTGCTTGCTGACCTTGGGCTCGCTGAAGCCTGACGGACCGGCAACCGAAAGGCGTTGTCTCGCTCTTATTAGTTGTATTTCAAAATCGTATGAAGTAGACTCCGTCAATTCGATTCGAAGCATTTTTCGAAAAATTTCAACCACTTTGAATGAGTAGTTTTTGCAAGTAGTTCTATCAATTCGACCGTGAATACAGCCGTTCACCTGAAAAATTTAGATAATTCCATAAGCCTGCCTTCAAAGTTGAATCAAGATAGTTACCTTGATGACCTCGCATGGTATGGCAATTGCTTCAACATGTTTAGCTGCATTTGTCAACTTAAAACACCTATTCATCTCCACAGATACGTCGAAACCAACGTCTATCAGATAAACTTGGATCTCGTCATGGGAAATCTATAAAAATCTACTGTAATAATATCTCGTGCTCCCTGATTTCTTGCTTACCGAGCCAGCAATACGAGTAGCTCGATGAAACCTATCAGTAAAAATCACAGCACACATTTCTCCAATTTGCGGCACATATGGTATTGTGGCGCCAATTAGATGGACCAATGATACTGTATCCAATAAAGTAATACGAGCACGATTTGCAATAAAGCATTGTTTTTCATTATCTGGTACAACATGAGTCACATAGCAGTAGCCTATGTAGCCAATATAGTACGGACTCAGGTTAGCCTCGGGCACTCCATTAACTTCCAAATCTCGAAAGTGATTGTTCAACTTCAATGTGTTTGGACTCAGAGAATTGAGGAAATCCGTATCTATTGATTCGTATATTTTTTCAAGTGCTGTGTCTGCCTTTTTCAGACAGTCATCGAATACCCCAAGTGTATTTATAATTTGCTGAATATTTAATGCATTTTCCTTGAAACCGGGGACCTTCATTTTCTCTATCATGTTGCCCACCTTGAACATGAAACAATACGATGAAAAAAACACTCAAAATTTCCTTGATTATTCATTTCACTTACTAAGCAACTAATCAGTGAAATTTTGAACAAAATTTTGTCTTCCGTATCAGCGAGAGTCAATTTGGTTTCAGCAATTATTTTTTCAATTGTTTTGTCCATTTTGCAATTATTAAAACGTGTGATTTGGTCAAAGAAAAGAGATTGAATAATGATAGACGATGGACCGTTATCTGAATCATGAATCCAATCAAATGGCCGGAGTCGATTTCATTTAGAGTTCAGAGGGCGTTAGTAGTCCAAATCGCTACTGGTGCCATCTGTGAAACAGATGACTTTATTCAAGTCTCCGATAGGGGTACAGCGAGTTTCAGTTCAAGCGTTGTTTGACATTTCAAGATTTGAAAATAATAACCGACAGCTTGTAAACAGATTGTTTTGGTTATTGAACGTAAGATTTCCGACTGAAAAGGAGAATACTGCAAACAATATGTCGAATACCACGATTGTACAAAATCCATCCGAAATGACGCTCGATGATTTGCTTGAGGCATACGAGAAACTAGCGACCAGTCATCAGCAATTGAAACAGTCGGAGGATTCATCGCAGCAACAAATTTATGCGTCAAAACGAAGCTACGAATTAGCCGTCAAACGTGAACTATTTCTGACCCAAGAATTGGAGTCGATCGCAACCGTGCACGAGAATGAAATCGACGAATTGAAGCAGAAACATCAATCGGAGGTGAGTGAGCTGCGGAATGCATTAAAGGCAGCCAAGGAGCTGCATGCGACATTGGAGAATGACAACGAGCGACTGAAACTGTGGAAAGTTTCCGAACAAGAGGCTGTCGAGGCCAAAGCGAATGCACAGCCACGTCACGATGAGCCAAACAGCACGATCCAGCAAATGAATCAAGAATATTTGAATAAAATCGAGGCAGAATGTTGTCACTTGCAACAATCGCGGGATGAGCTTCACCAACGACTTGATGAAGCCTTGAGTCAAATCGTCAAGTATGAGGTGAGTTGTTTTGTTGCAAATGTTTCCGAGTGGAGGTTTCTGAAAGCGAATATTTTATTCCACAATAGAATGACTTCGAAGATTTGAATGAGCGACTGACTTGCGCCGAAGAGAATCTACAGTCAAAGCGTAATGACTTAGAGGAGAAAACTGAGCAATTGGACTCAATGCAAGAGAAAATTATCGAGCTCAGTTCGGAATTGGCGACTTACAAAAGCAATACAAACGGAATAGGTAAAACTAGGAAAATTCATGCTTCAAAGGAAAGCCCTCACTGCTACATTGATATTTTCTAGGCGAAAAGGGCAACTCATTGTTCGCTGAGGTCGATGACCAACGACAAAAGATGAAAGACATTCTGATGTACCAGAAAGAGCGTTACGCGAAGATGAAGAAAGATCATCACAACAATCTTATTGAAATCAAACGGTTGAAACGAGAAAACGCCGCAATGCACAAGGAGGTTAAGATTTGCAGCGAGATTTTTTTGAATGCCGACAAATCGCACAAAGGTAGCACTGTGGCTGTGACTTCATCTCTCTCAGGTGTATCATCAATTTTTTTTCTTTTTCTTTTTTTTTTCTAGAAAAACTAAACTCTCGCATACTCTTCTTGAATCAACAAAACGAGCAACTGCAGCAGAAACTGAAATGGACAGAAGGGAAAATGCAGTCGTTGGCGCAAGGCAAAGGCATCACCTGGTTGGATTCAATGTTGAAATTTTGTCGCGATGAAACCGAACAATTGAAGAATCAGTTAAACAGCTGCCGTTTACAAAAGTCACAGGCCGAAGATCTTCAAGCAGAAGCCCAAGTGGAGTCGTCAAAGTGAGTAACTGAGTCAAGTTTATTAGAAATTTATTCTGATGATCCCCATTTTGTTTTTAGATGGCGTTTTGAAGCTTTGAAGTCACGGTGCATAATTATCGACAGGGAGATGCTTCTCGAAGCGAATAAAATCGCCTTTGAAAACTTGAAGGATATTCAGAGTGTTGTCAAAGAGACATTCAGGGAGCCGCAGAAAGAACAGCCAAATATTTTCGTTGAAAAAGATGCGGTGAGGACCCAGACCGATGTGGCTTCGATCGAAATCGAACCCGTCAAGTTGGAAAGGGCGGTGAATGCTTCCCCATTGAAGCCATCACAACCGGCTCCACTTATAATTGGACGAGAAGAAAATTCAGAAATTGATATTTGTGGGAATGAGACACGATGCTTTTCGGAAACGATTTGTGAGACAACTGACTTGGGACCGATCAATCAACGAACGCCAGCTGTATTCAAGCGAATTGCAGTTGAGCAAACCAATATGTCTCTGGATTCAATGGACCTTACTTGCGCTGCTAACTGTCTCGAGAACGAGTTGAAGGGGACACCGGATACAACAGCTAGTGAGGCGACAGCATTCAAAGATCCCATCAGACCGGTTGCAGAGATGGAGAACAAAGAGAATGTGGTATCGGAGGCGAACGCTAGGTTGCTGGCCGATGATAGAGGAGCTTTTCGACACCCAACAACTCCCGTGACAGTGAATCAAGGTGTGGAAAAGAGTATGAAAGAACCGGCCGCTGAATCTACGATGCCTATTGCCCAGATGCCCTTGGACACCTCAGCAAGACTGAATATGAACTCTAGCGCTCGAGATAAAATGAAAGTGGTCATCAAGCGGATTACGGTCAAGAAGCCCCCGATTGCTGATTCCAAATTTCGTAATGATTTTCTATTTTGATTTTTACTCGTTTGAGGAGGATTCACCGAAGTGAAAGCAATTTATCAGTATATTTAGTTTCTTTTCAAATAAATTTTACCAAAGCTCTGGAAGTATCGTTGTGTTTGCTTTCATTTTCGACAGAGTAGGCTTTGTTCAACATCGAAAGCTTATTCGATGAATCAAATCGTTGAGGATTTTTTTAATTGTAAATGTCAAAAATACCAGTCTCAAGATCTCGAAATTCACCACGAAGCCAAGCTGAGCACGATGTTTTCTCGATTGACGGAATTTTGATGGAGCTGGAGTCCAAGGTTGATACCTTAAGCAAGAATGTCGACCACTTGGAGAACCAAATCGAGATATCGAATCACGAATTGACCATCAAAACCGAGAAAATCAAGACGCTGCACGAGGAAATGAGTTTGCTGAAAATTCGGGTCGATCTGTTGAGGGAGGAGAGCCGATTGGTCGAGGGTCTTGGTAAAATTAAGACTCTAGAAAGCGCTAGCAATAACACACAGATGGAGTTTTCAGATAAGAAAACTTTCGTTGAACAAATCAATGGCGAGTTCACCACTCATTTGTTCAAAGCGCTGTGTAGCGTTCGAGCGGATTTGGTCGATTTAATGGAAGAAAAGGAAGATTTAATGCGAAAATTACAAAATGAAAATACTTCGTCTCATTTCTTCATTGAGCTAGCGAAAAGTCAACCGAAAACCGCGAGTTTATTGTCCGAGTCCGATGAATTAGATTCACCGAAGAAGAGACTGATTTAATAATTATGTAGTTCGTAATAATATAATGGATTTTGCTAGAAAACGTGTAACCCGATAATTCTGCATGATCGACCCTATTGGCAACCAACTTCAAGCTTCAACTGCAACACTTCGCCGGGTGGATCTGTCACTTCAGTGAGGGCCGACAAGAACCGCATGATCGAATATCGAAACTAATCAAACGAGTAATCGCTGCCTTTTGAAATACAAAATCACCAAAAGAGTCAAAATGAAAAAACTGAGCCGTCGAGTATCAATTCTGGACGCAACGGCCAGGGAAAGTGAATACAATAAATTCGTGGATCTTGAGCTGTCCTCAGAAATTCACGGAAACCTCCGCACACTTGCATTTTTCTACCCTTTTTCCGAGCAACTAAAGGAGGTGTTTGATGAGGTTTGTTCACCAAACGGTGGTTTGAAGACTCTAAAGAGGTGTTTGTATCGAAATTGCAGGGAATGTTCTTGAAGCCAAACGCAAAAGCCTTTCCACATGTCATTCACTATTTGCTTATGATTTGCGATGCCAAAGAATTCCGCAAGAAGTTCCGTTGGCCATTATCGAGCAAGGCTTGTGAAGCTGATTTTCGGTAAAAATTCTAAATATCTTGTGCCAGTGATACATTTGGAGCTTACATTCCTAGGAACGCAACCCTGGCAACCTTGAAGTCTTTAAATGAAAAATATAAATTCGGCTTGGGCGTTATCAAAACTCAAGTCTTAGTCTTCCCCGGTGGCACCGAATTTATGAAAATTCTGATCGAATTGTCCAAGTACGTGATGCGTTTGACGTTCAAAAAATCAAATGATCTGGCGCTGCCGAGCGATTTGTAAGTGTTTGATAGATCACGCACGATTAGGACCAAGTGAAAGCTTTCAAGTTTCAGGTCGATGACCATTTCGGAAAGTGAGGAATTGTTTCGCGAGACCAAGATCTGCTTCGATCACGGAATGGCGTATTGCAAGTGAGTGTTTCTGGGAGACAATGCTGTGAAGAAATGGCAATTAATTCCGATTCAATTTCAGGCAACTAGAAACATCAAAGAAAGAGCTTGCCGAAAAGGCAGAAACCATCAATTCTTTAATTGGACAGATTTTCTACGGTTTGCCAGTCAATCCTAGTGCTATCCAAAGTGGATTCTTTGAAAACGAATGGCTCAAGCATCAGGATGAAGTTTTCGATCAAGAAATTGAATTTGGATTGATTAGAGTGCAGATTTTCCAATCGAATTGCCAGCATTTGCTCGAGAAAATTGAAAAGGCTTTTCAAGTGCGAGTCATTGAGCACAAACAGCTAGAGTTGTATCACATTCTGGACCACCTCAAAACGTTGTCTCCAGAGCATCATTACAAACTGAATACGGTTTTGGTTGCAAACCAAATCAATGTCGATCATTTGTTGTTAGCTTTCGAGCTGACCCTCCCACTGGCCCTTGAACTGGCCGAAGGTTATCAGCCAGTTAGCGTTCCGAGGTTGATGTACGAGGCGAAGATCATCGATGGTTTAAACAAAGAAACGACTGCCTCTCTCGAGAAAGTCTTGCATCTCGAAATATTGATGAGTGACATTCTGAAGATGGATAACCGGCGTCACAGCCCCACAAACCATCAATGTGCTAGTCGGATAGCTCCAGTTAAGATGCAATCTCTTTTGCTGTCGACACCCACCATTACATTTGCCGTTTCGGATGCGTCCGATCGTGCGACTTTTTGCAAGAAACGATTACCGTTTGCGGAGGAGCACGACAAGGCACCGAGCTCATATGCCTTGGATTCAAATGAAGAAAACGCGAAAACTCACTATATGTTCGATTACGTTCCGATGATGTCAAGCAGCGTCATTGAATCCAGAAATATCACAAAACAATTTTTTGAAAGAAATGAAAGATTGGAGGAAGTCGACCGTGACCCATAGAAACAATTGGCGAATGTTCGAGACTCCCTCAAATTGATGTCAATGAGATCACTCCCATTTCAATGTGCCGTTTTAATTGTGTCTCAAACTAAAAACAGCTGCTGAAGTCTTGATGAAACTTGCTCGTGTTGTTCGCCGGAGGATTTTTCATGTTCGACTCGATTTTCGTCTAATCAAACAGCCCAAGCAAATATCATCTTTATTTTTAATTCCATGCAAAGACAATTCAGCTCCATTTTAAATGTTTTCAAATGTTATGCCTGCGATGAACCATGCGTTGTTCTCACGAATAGATAAGTAGCAAGCAATCAAGTGTTTTGCATGCTACGAGCGAAAACCACACAAATAACGTGAGCATATAACAAGCTCCGGTCGTCAAGCAATCAATATTCGAATCGTCTACGATTGCCGTTCAGTTTTGTTCTGTCATTTTGAAGATTCAAATTCAGTTTATTCTTTTGAAAACGCGAGAAAAAGAAGGAAATGGGAAAAGTCTCATGGTTTGGTGTTCTGGTGACCACAATGGCTCCAGTCAAACCTATTACACCGAGTGGACATCCAGAGCCGCCCCATGTGAGTACCTCGAATTGGTGTCGATGGGAATTGAATTGTGTTCACGAGTCGCGTTTGCTTAGGCAAAGAAAAGAGATGATAAATATTAAATTTAAAAGAAAAAAAACATTGGTGCATTTCCGATTTTTGTGTTTTGGTTCATTCATTTAGTTTGTTTCAAAAGGCTTGAGGAATTCACCGGATATATTTTGGTGCTTTTATTGATAATTTTCACCCGCAACGATTAAAAACGTTCTCCAGAACTTATTTCAAAATTTTTCATTTCAATCATCTTTTCTGGAATAATATTCAAGTTCCCCTCATTCTCATAGTCTCTTGCGATTTCTTCGAAATTTGGAAACTAATTTTCCCTTTTCGAGTTTCAGCCGTTGGATAGCAATGATCCAGTGCCAGGTTACGCTGGCCCAGGCTACTTTGTAATGCCTTCCGCTCCAGTAATGGGCTCTTCAAGCCCAGAATCATTTGGAGGAGACAGGCTGTTTGCTTTAATTCCCCCTCATGAGATGTTGGCTGGAGGTACACCTCTGGAACTCCCGAGCTTATTCGCTCCACAAGAAGGTGCGAACGACCCTCTATTCCAAGCGACGGAATCTGCTTCCACGATAGATGAAGCCGTACGCGACGAGGATTATTCGAATGCAATCGACCAAATGTTCGAACTCTGTCCAGATCAACAGTGCTATGTCAGAAATGGAACGTGAGCCCATATTCCGAAAGTCATTTGCGGAATACAAGAGGTGAAAATTACGACATTTTTCTTTCAGAGCCTTTCACATTGAGTCCATTTTGACGAGTCACAGAATAACGTAACATCAGATGTCTTGTGGAACAATGAAATGTTTCTAACTTTGACTCTCTCCACCATTTCCATTAAGGCTGCCTGACAATCGCTTGTCGTTGATAAGAGGAGCTCAGGTTGAAGGCGAATTGTTTCAGGAGAAATGGGCAATTGTGATGTTGTCAATAATCGTTTTGCAACATGTTCCTCCTGTTTCAGGAAGGGTTTCATGACGATAAGATTTTTACTCTTCGAAATCCCACACAGTCTGGATGAAACTGACGATCCTCCTTCAGAACCATTGCCACCGCCACCATATAATGAGAGAGCGGATAGTTCTGAAGCTGAAATTCAGACAAGGCGGAAAATAAGAAGAGGAAATGGGTGGGCGACTCAGACGATGAATCCGGTCTAGGGTCTCCAAAATCGGTTTTTATTCCGAAACTAATAAGCATTGTTAAAAGCACTGAACAGTTAGCATTTGCTGCAGCATTAGAGGAGAAGGGTCAACCAGCTGTTTTCCTCTTTATTGAAGCCCGATCCGAATATTGGCCAAGGCCGATTTGCCAAATTTTCCAGAAAATACCACTCCCGAAGTGAAGCGGTAAGCCGAAATCTTGATTTGAGTTCCAAGAGATTCACTCAATTGCACTCCGCTTCATTCCCAGATATGCCGAGATTGTCATCGATTTGAGCCATATTATCGATTCACGGTAAATTGAACTGGATATAATTCCACTGCCTGAAGTCTCCTTCAAGATTACATGATTTTCTTTCTTCCAATTTGCATTCCGTTCTTCATTCACAGAGCCGAGGAGTTGATGAGAGTTTAAGTCACAGATCAACTTCAACTTCAAATTCCTCCAGTCGGATGACTTCAATTTCATGGAATTTTCAGTGGAAATTTGGAAGTCGTTCCGAAACATGCTGCAGAGATGGACGATCCCGTAAAGAGAAGCAGGATACATACCAGAATGGTGGCTGCCTATTTGGCTGAATACGAAATTAGTTTACCGCTGCGAGTGTCGAATAAGAAGGATTATGGGAATTTGGATTATAAATTATTTAATGCAATTTAATTGTGCAGGCCGTACTTCCGAGTCTACGAGAGTGTAGTGTTAATCGCTGTTAAAAATTACAATTGGCCCCAGTAAGGAAGAGCCGTGTGAAACAAATGGCATAGGGCTCAACCCAAACTTCTGCTCCTTTTAGCCAAATTCGCCGCAAGCAAGAAGGATCCAGAAAAGGAGACGACACAGACTACGTTTTTAGGACAAGGACGAGGTTGGCTTTCTTTGACGAAGATAGAGATACAGGGGAAATCGTCGATCCGACCGCTTTAGTTAGCGATGAGCCACTGTCCTGATTTCATAACATTTCAACTCAAGAATGTTGCAACCAAATTTGCTGAAATATTCTTCAAAGGAATTAAGTAAAAATAATAGATTTCATATTCAAATCTGCAGAATCTACGAGTCCCTTTCAATTCCAATTCATAATTCCAACCAACATAATCTTGTTTTCCATGTATTCGGCTCATTGGCCGGCGATTCTCCTGAAAAGAAAACCATTTTGTCAAGAAAACTAATGTGCGGTTACATAAAGCGAGCATTTATTCATGTTATTTTTCCGTAAATGTTCGGTTAGTTATCAAATACAAAAGTCCGCATGTTTCGCTCAATTGGCCGATGGCTTTGCTTTGCTTTTCTGAATGCATTTTCGATAATGCTGCTTGAATAATCGTCAAAAAGTATAGCATTTTGGTGGGTTGCCTTTCGCTTTTGACGGCATTTGGCTCTGTGCGTTGAATTTGTACCGATTTTCGGGTGCTGTTTGATAAACCTGTTTTTTTTTTACGGTGGCCCAGAGAACGCTCGCATCGAACGAATTACCAACTCAACGGCTGTCAGTGACTAAAAATAACAAATTGCTGGCTAATCAGTCTTCACGGGAGAAACGAAACGTGCTGGATCCAAAGCATATTTTCCAGGAAGAATTCTCTTCGACTATGCAAAACATTCTCATCGGAAAAATTCCTCTACGAAATAGTGGAAAAACCATCGTCATATCAAAATCGTACGATTGCCCGTCATTTCAAAAAGTTTTATCGAAAAAGCGGCATTGCCATTCGTGCGGTTTTCGTAAAATATTGTCTGTTGTACATTGTTAGTGCGTTCCAGTTGATTATTGTTTCTTGCAATAGCCCGACTATTGGATGCCATCGATTAGTGATACTTTTGACGGATTCATTGTGACTACAATTTGCCTTGTGAAAAAAAAAAATTAAAAAATTTCAAAAAAAATTCTTAAAAAAACTCCTCAAAACTTGTCAAGTTTCCCGCTGGCTAAGCCTCTACGGTTCTCTTGCAATGATTATGCCTCGAAATTCTATCGAAAATGGAATGCGATTGCTGTAGAAGAGGACAGAGGATGGGGTGGGCGTCTTTGAAAGGCTCTTCAGAGCTTCTTCATCATCATATTTCCCTCAGAACGGCCACCATTCACCTTGTCCTAGTCTGGTGGACATTCAGTCAGAATTTGATCGGTTGATTATTGCTTTATAAAAATACAAAAAGAATGTAAAAGAAATTGATGAAAACAAGAGAGAAACCAATCGACAAATCAATGAGCATGTGATGTAGTGGGGTTCGGTCGAACATCGAATTAATGATATGATTACAATTGGATTATGCATGTCACTTACTTACGAATTCACTAGATTTTAGATTTTAGATTTTAGATTTTAGATATGGTTTACGAGGGGAGGTTAATCATAACATTGTTGGGAGAATAGTTTTATCATTTCATTCCATTTCATTTCTTATGCATATTTTAACTCTGCTATCGAATATTCATTAAGTGTCTGTTTGAGTACAAATGGTTGTTTGCTTCCATCTGATTGTGGGTTTTTCAATATCGTTTTTTTTTTGTTTTCATTCTACTCCTTTCTACATCGATACGATCGCGCGCAATCGTGTGATACTTTTGTGGTGAGTTCGTTTTCTGGATGTAAATATTTGCTCGAAAATAGATTGATGTTATAAGCTTTGGATATTTGTGGGATATTTGACCGCAATGGCCTTAGGTATTTTGTTCGCTGGTTAAAGTTGTTTCCATTAAATTCTTTGATATTTTATGCGCGGATTTGATTTTACGACGAATGGGAAAGGCTTATCGCACCGTAAGCCATTGGAAAACAGAAATATTCCTTGTTTGGAGTTGATGCATTTTCAGTACGGAAATCATTCGTAATCGGAAAACAAAAACTGATTGAAACGAAAACATTAAAATGCCCTCAAAATGACAGTTTCAATCAACTCGGAAATGATTATTTCTCGTGGCAGTTATTTTCATTTTCATAATTCAACAATTGAACACATAAACCAATCGCTATTTACATAAAGTGACCCAATCGGCACTGTTGACAATGAGACGGTTGGGTTCCATTGAACTTCTCGGCAATTTTGATCATAATTAAAATTCAATGGAATCGAACCGTATCATCCTCAAAATCACTTCAAACTCAAAATAATGAAAATAAATAAAACTTAATCTCAAACAAACAAATGCCGATTTGAAAACGGCTATTTACAAAAGATAATTCCCGAGAAGTTCAATGGATTATTTAGCTACGTCAATGCTGCATCCAAACTTCCTCTCGCCCGTCTAATGAACGTTCGGAGCATTCGCATACAATTCACGATCCGCATCCGAATTCATTGAATAATTGGCCGAGTCTCGATCCTCTGGTATGGCTGTGCCAATCACACTGTGATACATCAGCGGATCGTGCAGCAGTTTTGAAAAGGTGTGGTGACCAGCACCAAGGCCTAAGATACCGTACGGTGATTCAGCGTTTTGAACGTGTGGAACGCGACGCATGAATTGCGGATTTGACGAGTATCGAATGCCATTCGGCAGAGTTGAATGCAATTGCGCCTTTGAGATGCTCGGTGAGAAATTTTGTGATCGAAATTGTTGTTGTTGTTGTTGTTGCTGCTGCTGTTGTTGATGGCAACCGATGGGTAGCGGCAGAGTGCTGCAGTGTGTGGCGTAGTCGTGCCGGGGCTCGATGGCGCTGCGAGACATTGGTAGAGTGGCACTGGCGGGATTGCTGCCAATGTTGAAGCTGGACATTCGCATGTTTGTGGAACGGCCATAGGGTTCTTCCTGGATTGCTGGCTGCGGTGGTTTAGCCAGGACTTTTGG